>VANL01000837.1:0-22389 GCA_006352455.1 Brachionus sp. 'Tiscar'
AATCGTAGTGATCTATTCGAATACCAAATGCACAGATCGTCCGCGAAAAGAGCAATTTGAATATCGTTTGGTATAATTTTTGTTATATCGCTGAAAAATAACGAAAAAAGAGTTGGTGAAAGACAGCTGCCTTGGGGTACACCACTCGTGATTCCAAATACGTTTGAGAGGTAATTGTTGATTGAGACCACAAATTTCCTATTGGTGAGAAATTGCTTTATCCAGTTGAGCAAAAATTGGTTCAAGCCTAGTTTTTTGATTTTATGAAGGATGCCTTTGTGTGATGCGATGTCAAAAGCCTTTTCAAGGTCAAATAAAACCAATAATTGAATTGATAAATTAATAATTACACTTAAAAGTAAATGCCAAATAATGAATGATAAACACAGCTTTGACAAAACTAAAATGGTTCAAGAGAAACCACAAAATGCTAAAGACACAAAACTTTGACTTAACAAAACAATAAAAAACACTTAATATAAAAATTTTTTTTTTTTTTTTTTTTAAATTAGTTTTGACTGGTTCGAAATTAACGATTTGTTTTATATTTTGTTTCTTTATTAATAGACAAATAAATTTATAATATCTTTTTAAATTTTTATCAAAAGTAATTAAAAAAATTTAGTTACAGACTTTTGAATCTAAAAATAAAATTAAAATTGAAACATAAGCAATTAAAAATTAAATTTTATTCTTTTGTTAAAATTTCATTTAAAATTAATATCCCATATTCAAATAAATAATTAAAGGTTATTTTGTTTTAAAAAGAGATCGAAAAAGAGAAAAGAGATTAAATCTCTAAAATATAAACGAATAATTTACACAAAAGCTTAAACAAAAAGAAATAAAACTAATTTCGGTTTTTAAAAAATGATATGCATTATCATAATAGTTATCGTTAGAAATGATTTTTGTGATAAAAATTGCATTATAAAAAGCCTAACAAAAACTTATGAAGAATTAAAAAATTTGTATTTAATTTGTATTTCATTAGCACTGAAAGTCTAGATTGACATTTAAATGGAGATAATTTCTTTTTATCGCAAGTTTGTTTTTTACCAAAAAAATTATATATATTATAAAAATTTTTTCAGCAATAGACTATATTTTTATTCATATTAAATACATTTGAATGTTACTGTTTATCTAATTGAAAAAAAAAATTTATAAAAAATATCTAAGTAATCTATTGTTTCACATGAAAATATAAAGCGCAAGTTTGAGTTAATAAAATCAAAATTTTTTAAACTTAAAATTATTAGATTTTAATAAAGAAAACACATGATTTTATTTTTCTTTTTGTAACGTTTCTTCTGAAATTTAAATGATCTGATATTTTAAACGTAGAAGAAAATCACTTTAATTCAACATTTTTTATCATTTTTATTTTTATTGTTATTTATGATGGATGACGATGATATATTCGATGACGAAGACTTCATACAAAATTTGACCCTTCCGGCAGATGTTCAAAAAGCAATTGCATCAATTATGCCAAGTGATGATCCTTTGGATAGTCCTGATTTTGATTTAATTGAATATATAAATGAACTTTTTCCAAACGAACAATCTCTTTCCAATATCGATGAAGTAATCAAAACCAACAGGCTCAAAATAAAGTAAAATCAATTGAGTATAGTTATATAATTTTTATTTTTTTTTAAAAGAAAAATAGATAATGAAATAAAATCAATTATTCATAATCAGAGTGAATCGGCTGAAACGGGTACCAGTTCATTAGAAGATGCTCAAAAAGCCATCATACATTTATTTTCACAAATTAAAGACATAAAATCAAAAGCTGAAAAATCTGAAGAAATGGTAATAATGAAAAACTATTAAAATCAATTTTGATATTTTATTAAATCAAAAGGTTAAAGAAATAACTCGAGATATTAAGCAATTAGATGTAGCCAAAAAAAATATTTCATATTCGATTACAACTCTGAATCATTTGTATATTTTACTTGAAGGTGTTGAAGAACTTGAGTAAATTTTGGAAAAAAAATTTAAATTTTATTATTTGATTTTGGTTTTTCAGAGACCTTATTCAGAAAAATAAGTCAAGTAATTTGGGTGAAATGGGCATTATCTTAGAACGAGTTGTAAATGTTATTGATCACTTCGAATCATATAATCATATAGAACAAATAGCTAGTTTAGCTGATCGAGTCAAAAAAATCAAGTCAGAACTTGCAGTCAAAGTAAAAGCTGATTTTGAGGAAATGTTTTCAAATCCTTTTCAGAAAGTAATCTTTTCTAAATTAAAAAAGCTGTTTTTTAAAAAAAAAATCTCAAGTTAAACTCACAAAATGGGCAAGGTGTGTGTAAATGTTTGGATGTTTTGGAACCTAAGCTAAAAAATGAACTTATAAAATGGTTTTTAAAGAAAGAATTAAGTGAATACACAGTTTTATTTGAAGAAAATCAGGAGGTTTGACATAAATTAAAAAAAAATAGATTTTTTTTTGTTATTTAATTTTTATTTAATAAGAATTCATGGTTGGATAAAATTGATCGTCGCTATTCTTGGATTAAAAAGACTCTTGCTGAATTTGAGGAAAAGTATAATAAAATTTTTCCCAACTCATGGGATATGAGCGAACGATTAGCCGTTGATTTCTGTGAGATAACAAGGTATTTTTATTTTCTTTTAAGTTATGATAAGAATTCTAGAGTAAAATGTTAAGACGCGAGCTTGGAAATATAATGAACAAACGTAAGATCGAGATAGATAATAAATTGCTCACATTTGCCATTCAAAGAACAATTGCTTTCGAACAATTATTGACAAAAAATTTTTTAGGAAGAACAGTTCCTAAACCAGCTAATTTACAAATAGACAATGAAACAAATGAGTGGAAGCCATTTATAGGAATGATCAGTCAATGTTTTGACGCTCATTTTGATATTTTCCTTAGCTATACTGATTTGTAAGTGTAATGGATAAAATTTTTTTTATTATTTTTAATTCTAGAACACTCTCCGATTTGATTACAAAATTCGTTGAAGATGTAAAAATAAATGGATTTCCGAAATCTAGTGGCGAAAACTCAAATAATTTACACAACAGTGCAGCTGATTTGTTTATATTCTACAAAAACTGCATGTCTCAGTGTCTACAGTTATTTACAAACAGCAGCCTTTTATGTAAATTGACAATAACTTTTCAAAAATACTTAAGAGAATACTCTAATCGTGTTTTAAATTCCAGTTTACCAAAGTAATTTTTTGTGTTATTGTTTTAAAACAGAAAGTTTTTAATGGATGAAGTCTTAAAATTAAGACAAAGTTTATAAGTTCATAACTCCTTTGTTCTAAAAGTCATTTATATAGGAAAAGAAAAATTTTTACTTTCAAAATTGACCAATAATCCTAAATTTAACAAACTTCTGTCGCTTTTGTGATTCTCTTTTCTAAAAAATGAGTTAGCATGTACATTTTCCCCCGATTTCGCACAAAATTGGTTTCAAAATTTTCTAAAAGTTTTTGTTAATTATTAAAAATTACCCGTTACTTTAATAATCTAAGAATCTAAGCAGAAAATTAAATGCTTATCTTGTTAATTTTCTAATTTTGAAAAAAATGATTTTTTACAAAAATTTAAAAAATAATGAATGTTTAATAGTTTGCCAATATAAATCTAGTGATTTGCAGAGCAAGTTCTAGCCTCCTAGAAAAATTTTATTTTACTCTTTTGTTTATGGGCTTTGAATTAATCATGTATTAGTGATAAAGCAGATAATAAATTTTTAATTAATTATTTAAATAGTTCGAGGTTACCCTCTGGCAGCTTTGAATGGATCAAAGTCCTTCTTTTTGCCAATAATTGATAATAAATTATTTTATGCAAAAATTAGGTACTGTGAATTTGAAGAACAACAAGAACAAAAATTCTTCCTTTTTGATAATTGAAAATTTACTAAAATAAAATATGTTTAAAAAATTACTACTTCAACTTAGTGCAACATACTTTGTTGCATCTTTTTTACATAAAATAATTTTTCTGATGTAGATATAAGACAAAATATAAAACAATAATAAGATTTAAATTGATTTTTGATATTGTTGACCTAAAAAAATAAAAGAAAGTTTTAATTTAGTAAATTTTGGTTTATCAAAAAAGGAAGAATTTTTGTTTTTTTTGTTCTTCAAATTCACAATACCTAAAAATTAATCATCTTGATAGCTAGTAAGAAACTTTTATTCAAAAAGTAAAAAATCAATTCTTACAAATTGAATAAGTTCTTGGAATTTAAGATTTTCCGGTTCTATTTGGTTTGATGTTTACATTAGTTCCTTTAAGTCGTCTATCCGATCTACTCATTAGACGTATTGGAGTAGCTATTAATGCTCCTTCCTTACTTAAAGGCCTTCCTTACTATATATAATCCAGAGAATGGTTATGCTTGTGATTTACAAATTTTTAGACTAGTCGCATGAAAGAATTAACGGTCACGAACAAAATATTTCAATAAAATTTTATCTTTGAAATTAAAATTAATTTTTAAAAAAATTAGTTATATTTATAAGGCAATATTTTTTCAGCATTAAATAACTCTATGCCCTTTGGAATAAATCAATTTAAATCTTAATCTAAATAATTACTATTTTTCATAAACATCTTTATTACATCTTAGATGAGCAACTTTGAGATTTGGATTAGATATGAATTACGAAATAGTTTTTAGAAAATGTCGTTTATAAATTATAAAAATGAAATAATAAAAATTAAAAGTAAAGTTTATTAATAAATAATTTAAAATATCAAGGATAAACACTGGAGCGCTTTCTTCATATTCAAGCATAAGTGGTGCAGCATCAAGTTTAATACAAAATTTTCAAATTCAGAATATGCTTAAGGAAAATCAAACGTCGGGTATTGCTAATGCGCTTTCTTTAGAATCAAAAAAATTAAACGAGTCCGAAATAAGTAAAACATGTAGTATTTTATGCACAGCCGAATATTGTTTAGAAACAACTCAGCAATTAGAAGATAAACTAAAAGAAAAAGTATCTTTAGCAACAATGTACGGCATTACAATTACCCTTGAACCCAAACAAATTGAATTAAATACAAAAAAAATAAATTTTGGTGTTGAAAAAGAAATTTTTTCTACAGTTATATCGAATACAATTCAACTTTTGGTTCAGGATTTGGAAAACTCATGCGAACCTGCAATAACGGCAATGTCAAAAATTTATTGGCAAACGTATTCAACAGTAGGCGATCAAAGCAGCTATGTAACCGCAATTATAGGTCATATGAAAAATTTCATTCCTCAGGTCAGAGAAAATTTGACTAATTCAAGAAAATATTTTACTCAGTTTTGTTCGAAATTTGCCAATAATTTAATGCATAAATATATCAATAACATTTTTAAGTGTAAATTGATTTCTCAGGTAGGTATTGAACAGTTGCTATTAGATACTCATTCACTTAAGACAGCTTTGATGGAAATGCCAACATTTAACTCGGGAGTTGCTCGCAAAGCACCGTCTACTTACACAAAAATTGTTTTGAAGGAAATGGGTCGCGCTGAGATGATTCTTAAATCTGTTATGACTCCAGGTGAACCAATAGTTGCTTTTGTTGAAAATTATCTAAGGCTTGTTGGTGATACAGACTCTGAAACCTTTAGATCAGTAGTTGAAATGAAAGGCTACAAAAAAAATGATTTGGCTTTTTATATGGAAATTTTTAAGTCAAAAGTAAATGCAAAAAAATCCGCAAATGTATCTTAACTGGCGTTTTAATTATTTTTATAGCCTAGATTTTGTTAATTTAATAAATTAGATTTTAAATATTTTTTTATTATTTTAGAATTTTTCTTTTAATAAAATATTTGAATACTGTTGATAAACCATTGAGATTTAAAAAATTAATAAACTTTAAGAAAAACTGTAACACTGTGCAGTATACTTTATTGGACCTGTTTTAATTTTTCTTATAAAATTAAAAAGACAAAAATAAAAAATCAATAAGATTTAAAATGATAGACTAGTTTGACTTGACTAGTTTGACTACTAAAAAAAAAATTAAGATTTATTTTAAGTAAAAATTTAAAACAATGTTTAATTACATTTATTTAAATATTTCATTCTAGTTGATTTTAATTGTTGTCAATTAGTATTTGAAATCAAGAATGTCTCTCAATATTATGATCGAAATTAGAATTAATAGATTTTTCTTTTATTTTGAAAAATTTGTAATAATTTTAATTTATAAATAATTGAACCAATATTTGACTCAATTTTCTAAAAATAAAAATAGATTTAGGACAAGCAAATTTTTAATTTAATAGTAAACAACCATATAAAATAGCTTAATTTTTAAATCTTAAAATTTTAGAAAATTTTACTTTTACTTTAAATTTATTATACACAAATGTTTTAAAAATTTTAATTTAAGTATTTAAGAAAGTTTTTATTACTTCTTTATTCAAAAGTGGGCGAACGGTATTCATATTGAAAGTAAGAATTAAAAACTCAAAAGAAAAAAACTAGATATTTTTTTTAGGAATAAATTTTTTTTTATTTTAGATTTAAAAAAAAACCGGCTAAAAATAAATTTTAAATTGTTATTTGTAAAAAGTTACATTAAAATTTTCTTTAGAAAAAGTTTAACTTTTATAAATTTATAAAATAAATAGATTTGAAAAATGAATGCATTAATAATTTAATTGAATATGTAAAATATTTAAGATTGTATTTATTTTAAATTTTAAAAAGATTGAATTGGAAAAATAATAAAGACTTTTGTTTCAAAAATCTAATTATAAATTAATCAAATTTTTATCTTTGATAAATTATCAATATCACATTTTGATCATGATCACTTTTTTTAATCACCAATCAAACACGATGACTTAAAATTTCTTTTTCTAACGTAAATTTTTAAATTTGATGTAATAAATATAAATTTAATTGCTTATTATGTTATTTTGAAATATTTATAAAATTAAACACGAATATTTTTTCTTGATAGTTCTTATCATTAATATTAAATAATACGTATTCATAGAATTAAAAATAAAGAGTCTTTTTTTTTAAATTAAAAAAAAAAAACTCTTTTTTCAACAATAAAAAAAATTTATAAAAAATAAAACTTAGATTAACAGTTAATTTATTTAAAATGTTTGATATTTTTTCTCTTTTTAAATTTTTTATAATAGAAATTTTGGCAAAAAATATTTTCTTTTTTATTCTGAAAAATATCAAAATTTAATAAAATTGATAAGTATCATACTTTAAAATTTCTATATAGTTTTTAAACTCAAACAACTTAGCTTATCGTCAGTATATTTCGAAAAATCAAAGCCAATTGATCTGTTATTGGATTGAAACTCATCTGAATTTATTGCCAATTTCGGTATGACTAATTCACTTTTAGGTTTTTTTTCAAAGCAGCTTCTAGTTTCAAACCTACGAAAAATTTGTTTATTCACATTGATGTTTTTGGTGTATAAATTTAAAAATGAAAGCTTTCGCAATCCGTCATAATCTAAATGTTTTTTGAAGGGTTTTGTTTTAGATTTATACACATATGGATTTTTTAGCTGTTCTTTCCATCTTTTAATAATTAAACGACTCTCGATAAATTCTTTATTTTGTTTGTTATATCGGCTAGTTAATATAAGAATCCAAACGAAAATAACTGTAAAAGTTGAAAGTACTCCGATAACATACCAAACTGGTCCCATCTCATTTATCTTGGAAATACTATTTTCTTCAATTTCTTTAAATTCAGTTTCTTTGCTGATATTTTTTAAATTATACTTTTTTACGAAAAAATTAAAACAATTTAAAATTGACAATGAGCCAACATAGTATTCCAGTTTTGAATTTTTATTTTGAACAGTCAAATGACTTTGATTGTGGATTTCAAATAAATATTCACCTAGGAATTTATCAAGACTGACATTCATAATTTTAGAAGGTTCAGTTTTGGTTTGTAAACAAATTGAACAATTTTTTTTTCTGAACATTTATTTTGAAAAATTTCTTTTTTAAAAAAATTCCATTCTTTCTAAACTCTACTAATATTTAGCTGAGTTGTTTGACGTAAAAAAACTAAAATAAAGCAAAATTTAGCTACCGATTTTGTTTAATATTTTATTCAAACGTTTTTTTTTGTAGTTTGAATGTTTTTTCTATCAAGGTAAATGTATAGAAACCGAATAACTTGTTTTAATAGAAAAAGTCAATTTGAATAGAAAAATTTTTTTTCATCAGGCTAATATAATAAGTTTTTTGCTTGTTTAAAATCAAGAAATAATAACAAAATTGAAATATTTAAGCGGATATTGATAAGAAAAAATATCAATTATTTATGATTAATAAAAATTTCAAATTATATTGAATTTTAGATTATATTAGGCGGTGATTTATCAAAAATTTAAAAATAGTGAAATGATAAATTAATATATTTTTGTCCTCGGTGTTAACAAAGCTGCGACAAATAAATCAAAGATTGTTAATATCTAATAAAAAAAATATCAGCCAAGCTTTAGCAATAATTTCTGCTTAAAATTTAATTTAAGTACTTAAAATTTTTTTTAATTAAATTATTTTTGAATATTTTAGAATTAGCACTCAAAAAAATTTGGACTTAATTGCTTTATAAAATCAATTTTGATCTAATGATTTAGATATGATTATTGGCTAATGCATAATTATCACGTTCCTAAGTCAATTTTGTACCCAAGGTAATTCAGATTTTATTTGAATTATGAAATTGATATTAAATCATTAAAACCCTAATTTGGCTATATGATAGGTTTTAAATTTGTCTTAGTCTTTAATTGACGGAAATCTATCACAATTCATATCTAAAAAAAATAAAATACAGAATAAATTTGAATATTATTATCTTTTATAAATGAAGATTCAAATTGACGCCATAAGATTTTTTATAACTAAATTGTTATTTAGTTGAATCCAAGAAAAAACTTCAAGCAGATTTCAAAATAAAATTGATCATGAACAGTTCTAAATTTCCTATAAATTTAACCGTGTTTTACTTTTTCGTTAGTTTAAAAATTGTTTGTTTTGCAACATTTTAATTTAGAAATTGCAGCTTTTTTTCATTTAATTGAGATTTTTCCTAAAAAAAAAAAGCTGACTTGAGATTTATTTCCGATTTTATTAATATATGATTTTTAATTTAAGTAAATATAGGAAAAAAATGAAACAATCTATTTTTGATCTTTGCTTGGATCTTTGCATTAATTTTTATTCAACAATCATGATAAACAAATAAATACTAAATTAGAATTTAAGTGAAATGATTCTGGCTGAATGGAACAAATGAGCTTAAAATGTCATTTAAATAAGTATAATTTATTTGAGTTCTGCAGGCTCAATAAAAAAAAAAAAACAACTGATAATTCTAAAATATTTCTTTTTCTATTTTAATGACTTATTTTTAGCCATAAACAACTCAAAATTAATTGAACTTCCCGAATAATGGCAAAAAAAGTTAATTTGCAGCTAGAAAGCCTAGCTGAATTTATTATCAAAAATTAATGATAAAAAAAAATTTTGAAAAAAAAAATTTTCTTATTTCATAAAGCTTTTTATTATCTTAAAAACATAATTATCAAAGAAGAAAAGTTTTACAAGTATGCTTTCACATTTTAAAATGTGAAAGACCTGATACGAAAAAAAAGTCCCTGAGTCGACAAGAAATTATCTAAAATTTAAAGTTAAATTTTTTTTTTATCAAATATTGAATAAAATCTATTCGTTGAACGTATGACAATTTCTTATCAGCTTAACAAAAAATTCTGAATATAAATACAACTTTTTAAAGGCTTTGTTAAAACTAAATTAAGATTTTTGTAAGCGATAAAACATAGCTTGCAAAGGTTATAAATTTCAAATTTTTCGGAATTTACCAAAAACGCTTAGACACAATTCTATAGGTTATTATATAAGTATTTGTCGGATCGTATCAGTTTTCAAGATTTTTAAATTTATATTAAACAAGATTCATAGATAATAATTTGCCATTTTTAACTTATTTTTTATCAATTTAAGGATTTAGAGTTAAGCCTAGACGGATTCCTTTTTATCTTTTTTAAATTTATATTTAATAAGGGTTCTTTATATTTTCATCTAAACGAAACATATTAAAATAATTGAATGAATAATATGTGCTAATAAAACGTGTTTATTCAATCTTTATTAAAAATGAAACAGTTTAATTTAGAAAATTTGATGCCATTGTTAGTTCCTAGTATTATTCGAGAAATGAAATAATAATTTCACATTTTTGAAAATGAACCTATCGAATATGGTGCACACCTGTATGCTAAGTTATGTGTAATTTTCTTTGTTCATTTTATTCATAGAAAATCCTTAATGATTTGGTTAATAAGCTTTATCCACGTTTTTTTTACACTAGACTTTTTTGAGGGACCATTGCTTAGAACGCATCTTGATCAACTCGAATCCTGAAATCAATAGTTTCAACTACTAATCTAATTATGCACAATCAAAAGGAGTTGAATATTTTTCCAATAAAGGAAACAAAATAAAAATTAATTTAAATATTATTCATATAATTCACGTTTACATAAAATGTGTAAATTGTCGTTTATTGGAATGATTGTGATTTTAGAATGAAAATAAATAAATAATTGTTTCAAATAAAAACAAAAAATGAAATAAAATAAAAGCTATTCTTTATTTCATCAAGTATGTATGACTTAAAAATCTGTACAATTAAGTCAATAAGTTTAGTCAAGGCACGGATCACTAATTTGAAAATTTTCAAATAAGCTGTTATTCGATAATGTTCTAATTATCCTTGGGAACATTAAGTAACAAAACGTGATTTATTTTCTTTTTAAGAAAAAAAGGCGATAAAATGCTTATTTTTTAAAATAATATTTAAGATTTAGCTCTATTATTTTTTTATTCATTTTTTTTTATTTTGTTTATTTGCCAGAATAGTTTTATAATTTAAATTCACCTGAACTTTATTTCAAGAATAGAACTTAATTCGATTAAATTTTTTAAATTTAACTGGTTTTTTTTTTAATGCTGGAAATATTCAAAAATACTTCATGTTGCTTTAGCTTGTCACCTGAAGTTTATATTTTTCATTTTGACTTAAAGTCAACTAGAAACTTGTTTTTATATATTTTCTACTATTTAGAAAAACAAAGGTGTGTGTTTATTTAGAATTAATTTTTTTCCGTTTACAACACCGAATAAAATTGATACATTTACTGTTTTAAAAAATTTGAAAAGTTCTATTTTTAAACTTAATAAATTAATTTAAACAATTTAAGTTTCTTTTTTCAGAAGTAGTCGCTTTTAAGTGAATTCTATTTTTATACAAAACAATACTTTGGGTACATTCGAATGTTCTAAATAATTTCAAGTATTAGTTTCAAGTCTGGGAATGTGGGTGATGCCGCGTGGACTTTAAAAATTTAAGTTTAAATAAACAGGAAATTTCGTAACTAAGACTAAATTAATTTTCAAACAAAAAGAAAATTAAAATTTTAAATCCAATGAGTAAAAGCCAATATTTTTAAATTAAAGAATAGGAATTATTGATCGATTCTGTTTGGTTTTGAAAAAAAAATAAAAGTTCCAAATAAAATACGAAATTTTTCAAGCTTTAATAATTGAATTCTAGAAACGAATACCTTGGTAACTGAATTTGTGATTGAGCACAGAAAAATCAAGTTTTACGTAATGCTGGATTTGATTGAATCAATTATTATTAAAGTAATGTATGAGAGTTTTTCTCTTTTTTTTTCCATTAACCCAAAAGACTGAATTAAAATCAAATTCAAGTCTCGTAACGAATCATTTAGAGCTTTAATTCATTAGATTGAAAGATAATTCCATCAGAACTTTGTTTTATATCGATATGAATCTAGTTGCAATTCAATTGAATCTAATTATATTATAAAAAGCTTAATTCAATGGTGTATTTAGTAGTATTAGGGTCTCAGTGTCGAATACACAATAGGATAAAATCAGGGATTCAATTTAAATATTAATTACGTTCTCTAAACCGCGAGTGATATGTTTTTTTTTCTTTTTTTTTGTTAAGGCTAACAGCATATAGAAAAACTAGAGAAATAAAGGTAAATAGCGGAAATTTGATATAAAAAATTTTACTTTTAATAAATTGAATTTTATCGATTGAATAATTTCAATTTTTTTTTTCAAGTTTACCAATTGAAAAGATCAAATGACTGTTTAGATTTTCGATGTTAAATTAATTGCTATTTTTCTTGTAAGCTAATAGTTGTGAGTCTAAGTCTGTCATCCGATCCGAACCATGCAACTATTCCTTGTTGTTACTTTTTATATTCTTTAGTCAAATGTTTTCCTATTTGATTTCATTTACAATCGTAATTCTATTCCTGAATTGAAATTTAGACTAGCAGCGACAAACAAACTTGTTAAAAATTTTCAGAGATCATTTCATAAATTTTAAATGATGCTTTAAATTGTGCTTCATTTCCTATTTAGAAAAAAAAATCGATTAGATTCCAGCTTGGCCCAAAATGTACCGATTTTTGCTAGACTAAGCCGTAAAAATCTCGAAGATTAAGTTCACGCTCATATACAAACAACAATAAGTTTTGTTTTTGTTGTTTTTTTTTAAATTTTGATAATTAAATTAAAGGCTTTTGAGTTAAATATTCACGTGTAGTGGCAAGGTATTGTGTCAATGATATAAAACAGGATAAACTATCTGATTCTGGCTTTATATTTAGATCGAAAATCATGATTGGCAAGGATTTAAGTGCATTATTAACTCTGTTTAATTAGAAAATTTAAAGCTAAAACTTGTCAATAATCGACGACAAGTAAATGGAATCAACAAGCAGTATTCGCACAGAAAATCCATTTCCTCAAAGCCATTATAGATAAAATCTTGATCAAATATTTACTCTAAATAAATCATTTTTTTAGTTCTTTGTTTCTAACTGAAGATTTATCCAAATAATAAATTGTCGTCAGCTAAGTCTCTTTTCTTTCATTTTGTTTTATCATTATTTATTAGAAAAACTATCGAATCTGATACGAATCTATGTGGAATTTGAAGTCGAGCACGGAACTTTTTCTCAAATTGTTTAAATACACCAAAATTTATTAGATTTTTCTTTCTTTTTTTTTGTCAAACTCAATTATAGACATATAATTTATTAATTTCATCATAGTCATGGTGCTTTTATTTAGAAGCGCCGATTTAGGGATTACGAACTATTCAGACAAAATGATCTCGAAAGTTTCTCAATCGATTTTCGCCTAAAATTCCGCACTGACAATTTTAGACACTTGAAAGCTCTAGTAATTAATAAAGGAAACAAGTTTCCTTCAAAACGACATAAACATTCCATAAAGATAAAACAAAGCTTTATATTTGATTTATTCATGCTTTCAAAAACACCAAAGCGCATTTACCATCAACATTCATTATTTATTAAATTGATAAAAGTTAAAATAAAAAAAATAAAAAAATTTAAACTAAAAAACAATAAATATTTTTTTTATCTCGATTTATCTCGAGAAGAAAATTTTCTTTTAATGTGTTTAGGTTAATAAATATATATATATATATATGTATATAAAAAAAAGCTGGACAAGACGCGGCTAATATTTATTTGAGCAGATAAGATATTCTTGGTCAATATTCAAGAGCCAGGTTATCGAGCCGACTCTTATCATTAGTTTAAAATAGCATGGCAAAGAATTAGCTAGAGTCGCGCGCGCGCATAGATCTCATGCAAATCACAATCTATTTTATTTTGTGTAATGCTTAAATCATTATTCAAATAGACCGTAATGCGTAGAGCCAAGATAAGAATATTATTTCAAGTGTCGTGACAATAAATAAATTGCAGCAATATTTTAATGTTGTTTTTCTATATTAATTCCGGTTCAAATTGATTAATTTAAAGTAGTTATACTCAATCTAGTATAACAATAGACTGCATGATAATTCTGTATGAAAAGTTTACTTGATTAAGAATCATTTTGTAATTAATTTTTTATGTTACTTTAAGGACCATTCATAGCGCAGATTTTCTCTCTGTTTTTTTTTTTTTTTCAAATAAAAAGATATTTCTAATTGAAATATCATATTGCAAATATTTAGTTTTTCTTCTAAATCGAAACAATTTCAATTTTTGATTTTCTAAGTTGTATAAATAATTAAACAATTAGTTATTAATTAATTAGTCGAAATAATTCGACGAAAATGCTCCTTAACTTTTTTCCAAATCGTTTGCCGGAAATTCAACTTTCTATTAAAAAGCTTAATAAAAAAACTACGATTTTATTTATTTATTTATTTTTTTGCCAAATTGATATTGCCTATTTTGACAGAAAGAGAAACTTGATCACAGGCGTATGACTTTCGTTGATATGATAGTCGATCGATTCTAAAAATAGCATGTAGCAGTCTCAATAGAATACCTTTATGTGATTTTAGAATCGAGTTTAGATCGCAGCAAGATTTTTTTTTATTGCATGAATTAAAATAGAGGAATTAGTTTCCAGGCTTAATTAGGCGAAAATATTGCAAATCGAAACACAATCAAAAACTTTTAATTTATAATCAGAAAAATCATTTCATTACATAGTTAAAATAGAAAAAATTGTTTTTTCTTCACTTGAATATTTGACTAGATTTGACATTCCATTAAAGTATTACTGTCAGCTAAACGCTTAATTCTATGATCGGACATTACCGGAGCATTAAGGAGTCTAATTCAAAAATTATGACTACCGATTCAAGTCTTCATACTTTTTTTTAAAAAAAGCTTTTTAGTTCTTAATTTTTTAATTGAATCCTTAATGGCATATGATTTGAGGCACTTATAAATCGACAACTATGACAACTAGAATGACAGATATTTTCCAAACTTAAGCCAAATAATTCTATTCCGTGAGATCATAATACACACAAGCTATATTAACTAAGTTTCCTCTATTTTCGAGATTCATTAACAACTTAGGGAATAAAAGACTCTTATGAAAAAAAATAAAAAAATTTCAAAATTTCCTGGGATTAATTCTTAATACTCAAGATTTATTCAGTTTCGTAACTATTTATCATTTGAATGCGCGCGCAGGCGGAATAGCTGGCCAGGCTTGTGACTTTTTTAATGTTCAATAAAAAAAAAAAAAAAGATAAGAATTTAAAGATAAGACATTAATGGCTTAGATATAGAACAATATTTACTTATATATAAAATCAATTTTACCGAAACTTAAAATTGTACTTAAAAATAAAATTTAAAGAAATATTCAGGCTAAAACTACTTTTAAGATTAAATTTAAAGTTAACCGAATTTTCGATAAGAATATTTGCTTTAAGATTGATCAAGTCAAATTATTAAGAGAGTACCTTATCATATTTTCTTAAACATCAAGCACTTGAGTGATTTAAACTGTTATTTGTAAGTAAAACATAAAAAATAGAAAAATTTTATTAGAGTTAGTAATAGATATTTTAAAAGTTATTTCAAGTGGTCTTGTAGGCAAATATTGGCATTACTAATCGAATAGACGGCTAACACTTAAAGTGTATCAATTTCAGCAATGACAAGGAAAATGCAAATTTCTTAAGGTAACAATCTTTTTTTGGGCCTTTTTTTTTTTTGTTAATTTAAACAAAAAATAAAAGAGTGAATATATTAAAAATTTAAAAATAGCGATTCGACGCCAAATTTTTTCTTAGAGCATATTGATTGTTTTTGGCTAAACTTGAGGAGATTGGCGCGATAATTTCTTACGAGCTTGTTTTTCTTGGAAAATCCAATTTTGCGATGACACAGATCATTTAATGGATCGAAATTAAGAAATGATTATGGCAAATAATATGGCGAGCTAAATTGGCTTTAAAAGCTTTGTTTCTCAAAAAACAATAGCATAAACAACAACGACAACGTCGACGGCCAAAGACGGCGCAGACGAAAATTAAGGGAGAAAAATTGCATTTAAATTTCAATATTTTTTTTCTTTTCGAAAATTTCTTCAAACATGATTAGATCTCTTTTTCTTGTCAGTTTTGTTTTTGGTGGACTTGATTATTATTTTTCAATTTTATTACTATCTATCTCTTTTTGTTCATAGTCTCTCTCTTTCTCTCCATTTTTCTCTCTCTTTCTCTCTCTTTCTTTCTGTCTTTTCTTTGCAAAGAAGATAATTCATTTAATAACCATTCAAGCATTTCATTTAAAATATAAAATAATCTCTTTTAAAACGACAAAAAGCTACAGAAAAGATTTCAATTTTTTTGAAATTTAAAAATTTTAAATTCAATCGATGAGAAGCTTAGATCGAATAGGATTCGGACCTTAGGACTTGACACACAAACTGTTCAAGATCTCTTCAAAATTTGGTCATATGCATGAGAACAAAATTGCGAATTGGTTCACTGAGTTTTTTAAATGGCTAGACTATTGAAATCTTTTAATCATTAAGAATAGATTTCAAATTATCGTCATATAATTGTCACTTACAACCATTCGAAATTTATTAATGTCTTCGACTTTGAACGAATTGCTGCTTGAATGATTGTAATTGCAAGTTGCAAGCTTTGCTCCTCAACTAAACTTGTTTATTTTATTTAGGTGATATATGTCTCTTTTAGATAGATAGGAAAATCGCGATTTTTGCTTTTCGGCACTAATATAATAGCCATGCCGTAAAACTAATACTTAATGCTTGTCGATTTTTCGCTTGTGAACACTCATCAATTTTGGCCAAGTTGGTCAACCATTTACTTAATTCGATTTAAGTCACATAACAACAAATACTACTCTCTCTCTCTTTTTCTCTTTCTATAATTCAAAATAGAATAGATAAATAGTATTATTTTTTTATGCAATTTTTTCAAAACATTTTTCTTTTTTTTTTTTTGTTTTCTAATTTCTCTTCAATCAAATTATTTACTCTAAAAAATTCATTTTAAATAAAACTCTATTTTTATTATTTATTAGATAAGCTAAATTATTTTGAATAAAAAAAAAAAATTTAAATTATTAGATTATTAAGATCACGACCAAATGAGTCAATAAAATTTTAGCTATTTTTTAATATCACCTCAAAGTAAATTGAATAATCGGTCAATTTTTTTATTAAATCTGAGTCTCATAGTGTTCCGTATTGCGGCACATCAAGATCAATTAAAAAAATTTTTGTTTAATTTTTTTTAATAATAAAATTTAGATTTTAAATATAAAGTATTTTTTTCATCTATAAAATTAGATAAGAATTTAATTCTAAATGTTGGAAAATACATTAGAATTGCCAACAAATACGCTAGGTTGTTCATCTTCATCAATAGAATTGTCGCCAAAAGAGAACTTGTCCTCATCATCGTCGACGTCATCGCGTTCCGGCTCCTTGTACAATTACAAATACAAAATCAAAAGACTTAGAAAGCAGAACTTGAGAAAATTGTACCTAAGAACAAAGTTTAAGAGGGTTGGTCAAGCTAAATTGGGATATTTGAAAGCGAAACGATACGCGAGCTTGTCCTCTGCGTCATCAACATCATCATCAGTGTCATCATCACCAAACAATTCTTTAGAACAAAATCAATCGGAAGAAAAGCATCAACAAGCAAAAAAACCAATGAAGCTTCATAAATTCTATCACTCGGTTCCATTCAAATGCCCGTTCTGTTTCACTTTTAAAGAGATACCACAGGATTTTATAGATCACTTGACTTCGGTTCATTTTTCAGATGTGAAGCTATTGTACGAAAGAAAATGTACCAAGTTGATAGAATCAGGTGAAAATCACCTGAACGAGACCACTGCTGCAGCCAATCTAGATGAGATACCATCAAAATTGCGCAAAATGATAAAGGACCTCGAGAACGAGGATGAAAATGAGAACAAAGAAGAGATGGTAGTCAACTTTGAGGAAAATGACGAATGTCTCTCAAATGAGACAAAAAATATTGAAAAAGAGCAAGAAATTCACACACCGCCAAAGACGCCTCCATCGGAAACCAAGCCGGAAAGCATCGAATCGCCCAAGTCAAGCTATTTGAGCATGAATTCGGCTCTATTGCCACCTAGAAAACAACAACGCCTACTTAAATCACCATTTGAAGTTGATGATAACCACAAGACAGTCAAAAACCTACCATTTTCAGTACCCGCTCTTTTGTCTGATCAACAACAACAAACTAAAACAAATTACATGAGCTTAAACATGACTGGCAATCATCAGACAATGCAGAGTCAAGAGGCGTCAATGAAATGCGCCATATGCGACCGTGGTTTTGAATACTATTCAAATTTGAGACGACATATTAAAACAAAACATAAAATATTTGGCAAACAAGTAAAAGAATATGTGATTAGACAAAATGCTAAAAAATCAGACAATGATCAATATTATAAGAATTTTATTGAATCATCGGCAAAGACAGCTAGTCAATTGACCCTAAATCCGGTGTTAAAAAAGCAAAAAAATGAAAACGATGAATCATTTGACGATGACATTGACGAATCGCAGGCCGAACTTGCTTCGTCTACATCTACAACGTCCTCGTTCTCGACACACTCATCAAATACGGCCAATTTGTATGCCAATCAAGCTAATCCAGCTCTAATGGCCGCTGCTGCTCTATCCGCACACTTTCCCGCTCACATTATCAATCACCAACAAATGATGGCCTTTTTGACTCATTCGAACACAATGAATAAGCTAAAATCAAGTTTGCTTGAATCTTTGCTAAATCGCAAAATGCCCGATAATGACGAAGCAAAAGAAGAAACCAAAGTAAATCAATTCAGCAAATTTATTCAAAATATTGTTGAAATGAATCAATTTAATCAATTGAACAATGCATCTGTTCTAGCTGCTATGAATCAAATGCCAAAAGTTAAAAATGAATCGCTTGATGAAAACGAGAATTCAGTGCAGGAAACTGAAACTAAGAAAGACATTGATGCTGATTTGTATGACGAGGACAAAAAAGAAGATATTGAATACGAAGAAAACGATGCTGAACAAGAGAATAGAGTCGAAGGCGACGAATTGGACAATGACAATGATGATATGCGATCAAGAACCTCGTCGTCAAGATCATTTCACTCGGACAGTCAGTCAAATCACTTGACGCCTCCATCTGTAACTCCGAGTAAATTTATGTTCAATAACCCACTCGGAGGTCAAAATCATGCACCACCAATTAATCAGTTTGTTTTGGAAACCCATTTAAGAAATTTAACACAGCAAAATTTTAGCCACCAGGCCTACCAGGCTTATCAGCAGAACTTGCATCGTTTTAACTTGGCAAACCAGCCGTTTATGAATCACAATCCAGTTGGCTTGTTAAATCAACAACAACATCAGCAGTCAGTGGGACAGTTGCAATCAGGATCTAGTGGATCTGCACCGCCAGTACCTGGTACAGCTAGACGCAAAAAAAGCAAAGACTTTTCCACCTCGTCAATGGTCCAATCTATGAGAAATTTACAATGCTCGCCGACAAGTCAACAAAATAGCGATCAAAATATTAGATTTAGCAGTGAAATATGGCGCTGTCCGTACTGCTGCTATGAAACAACCAGCGCTTCAAGGTACAATAGTCATTTGGTGTGTCACGGTTGGAAGCCCTATCTTTGTCCGCATTGCGGTTCAAGATCCAATCGATTGCCAGATATGCGCACCCATATTAGCACCTTTCATCCAGAATTTAATGTAAATACATTTGTTGTTTTGAGCGAAGAGGAAGCAAAGTCAACTCTTAAAGATTATATGAAAAATAGAGCATTGATTAATAGAAAGCTAAAGGAGATGCGACCTCAGCCAAAATTTAAATGCAAGTTGTGCCCGTATGCTTCGTTGTACCAGTTTAATTTGACCAAGCACGTCAAGAGTGTTCATTTGAGTGACGTTTATCACAATAATACGACTACACCGACTCCCAGTCAAAATCAAAATGCTTCTCAAGATTCTTAAAATTTGGATGTTATTGTTTTTTTTTCTTTTTTTTAGTCAGAATTTTTATGCAGTTTCGGGTCGTTTGCGATCATCATGTTTAACCAGATTGAGGACAATTTTTTTTTAATTTAAATTTGAGATTTATTTTTTTTTAAACCTTTAATTTTTGTAAACCATTTTTTTTTTCATAATACTCCGATGTTAGATAATTTTTTTTTATTTTTTTTTAGTGTTAATTATTTTAAAATGCAAAAAGGAAGGCTTGTCTTTATAAATGGGCATAAAATAAATTATGTAAAATTTGTCAATGATCTCAAGAAAAAAAATGATGGCATGAAATTTTTGCATGAAATTCTGAAAAACAGATAAAACAAAAAATATTTCTCTATCTCTATTTATTTTAACCATTGTAATCGATTTTTAATTCGAATCTTTTTTATTTTTAAATTAAATTAAAAATTTTAATTCAACTAATAAAAATAGAAATCATAATTTTTGTTTTTATTTATTAACTATAGTAGAAATAGTGAAAAAAAAATTTTATTAAAAAACTTTTATAATTCGAAAAGTTGAAGTCAATAAAAATAATAATAATAGTTATAGTTATAATAGGCTACAAAGTGTAATCAAGTTGAAGACCTTGTTTTGATGCAATATTTTTAAATATATTCTAAATAAAAATAAAATAATTAGAAAAAAAATTAATAAAAATATTTTAGGATTAAATGTTTAATTGAATCAAAGCGATATATTGAATTGATCATCAGCTTTAACTTGCCTATAATAAAATTTTGTAATTTGAAAATTTACATTTAAATCTTGTTTAAAGCTCAATACACAAAACTTTTTAGTTCATTAAACTATATTAATTTACATTAATAAAATAAAATTCATATACTTAACTCAATAATTGTGTTTTTCAATTGACAGCTTTTATTCTTTTTATTAATTATAAAAATAGTTTTCTAATTTTTATTTAAGAATTCTTAAGTTATGTTTAACTGTATTTAATGTGATCAATATTTCTCTAAAAAAAAATATTTTTTAGGATTAAATAGGAAAAAATTCAATTCATTTTCAAAATTTAAGCCACCTTTTATTTAAAATTTAAATTTAATTTTAATCTTTAATTTTTATACGTAAAAGTATAATTAAAAGTGCTTTTCTTTTTCAAAAATTAATTAACACTCAAAACCGGGGGAGTTTTTTCGACCTTTTGTGTTACCTTTTCTTTTGCTTTTTATTCCATAAATATAAGCATATTTTGCAATAAAATTAATTAATTTTAATATTTTTTTATTGCAAATATTAGATATTCAATTGAAAAAAAAAATTTAAAAAACAATTCATTTAATTCAATCAAAAACAAAAAAAGTATCTCCAGATTTTGTTGAATAATTATCTTCAAATTATTAAGTTTTTTTGACACTTTTATTCCCTTTTTATGGAGAATTAAAATCTTAAATAATTTAAAATGTTCCTAGCGGCTTCGGTCTATTTTCTTTGTTTTAGTCATCATTTAATAATTTTTTTATTAATTACTTCCACCATGGCATTGAGATTTTTTTTTCATTATTTTTTGATTTCTGGGTAAATACAGCTACATTGGCTTAACGGTGCTCATCTTCGGTTCGCATTGATAGCCTGCCTAAGTTAATAGACTGGTGCTCGGCTTTGCGTCGTTTCTTTCTCTGTGTTTTGTGATGTTAGACCAGCTCGCATATTTGGAAATTACTTACATTAGCATTATTTTTTTTCTCCTAATTAGTAGTTTTTTCAAGTCATTTTTAGAATTTTTTGTTTTAAAATTTTTTCATTAATTAAGATTTCAGACAATCAACACAATGTTCGTCTAACACTTAAATGAATCTTATTTCGAAATTTAGACCCTTGAATATTCTAAGATATTATTAATTTTCATACATTTCTAACATGATCATGTTAAACTAAATGGTCAAGTGCGCATACAGCCTTCGAATACTTGTGTAGAAGGTCAACTGGAACATTATTAAATTTCTTTTTTCATTATCTATTCATTTCTTATGTTAAAATTCTACTCCTGAATTTGCTTCTCTTTTAAAAGCCCATTAAGTATAAAAATAGCTTTTTTTTAGCTCACATGCTTTTCTTAACCTCCTCGATTACACAAAAAAGCTAATGAAGTTGGATGAAGTCAATTAAATACTCTAACTATAAAAAATAAAATATTAAATATATTTTGATACTTGATTAAGTCCAATTATTGATAAATTTGAATTTGTCGAATTTTAGTTTAAAAAAATTTTTAATTGAGGATAATTCTCTTTTCAAATAAAGCCCTAAATATTCATTTTACTTCAAAATTAATTAATCATAAAATTTTGAGCAATAGACAATGAACTTATTTTACCATACTATTCACTTGAATAAAAAGTGTCCTTTTGTGTCCTTTTGTGTACT
>VANL01000838.1:0-22351 GCA_006352455.1 Brachionus sp. 'Tiscar'
AAGTGGCTGCCAGCACCCTCCTCCTTTTCTCATCAGGGCTTGGGACCTGCAACGGCAGAGTTACTAAAGGCATTTGTATTTTCCTAAATAATTTTTTTTCGATATTTAAAAAATTTAAGGAATGAAAGAATGATTTGAAAATTACACTTCTATTGTATTAAATGTGTTTGATTTAGCTTAATTTTATATTTTATGGAAATTAAGAGCAAATAGTAGCTCCTAGGATTTTTTTTCCAACTGATGGGATAGTTGTGTAGGGAGAATAGCTGGAGTTAAGTTTCATATACAACAGAACGAATGAATTTTATTGATAAACATGTGTATGATAAACATGTGTATGATAAACATTCCTGTATGATAAACATGTTTAGCTGTCACCCTTTATTTAGTTAAGCTTTTTCCAATCTACTAGCTATTTTGTACATTTGGATCAAATATACTCTCACTTAGTTTTGTTAGACCCATCTCCAGCAATCGCACTTCATATTCCATTCCTCTAAACGTCAGAGGTACTTGTACATCACATCTAAATTTCTCTTTCTCGCAGCTAGTACCCTGAAACCAATTCTTATTTAGGATCTTGTAGGAACTCTTAGGTATTCATAGGAGCAAAAATCTAAATAAGATCTCTAAAAAATCTTGACAAAATTCTTATAAGATCTTATTTGACAAAGAATTTTTAAGAATCCTAACAAAAATCCTAGAACAACTTTTGAGAATAAATTTTTAGGAACATTTAAGGATCTTTATTCAGGATTCCTCAAGAATCTTGATTTAATTTTTATAAAATTCTAATGTAAAGATCCTTTCAAGATCTTAGTTAGGAATCTTAAGGATGATCTTATGGATGATGAATTTAAGATTCTTAATAAGATCCTATTTAAAATTTCTGATGACATTCTTATCAAAAAGATCTCAGAAAGATCTTAATAATTTTGTTAAGAATTAGTAGGACAAATTCGTTAAATTTTTTGAAATTTCGCCAAAAAAATAGGCACCATCAACCTTTAATTTAATAAAAATTACTCGATTTGTTTTCAGCAAGTTTCGAATATTTTTTAGAACTGAAAATTTTGTTGTTTATTCTTAACTTTCGAGCAACAAAAACCACTTTTTCGAACGATTGTACTTTAAACATTTTCAGTTCAATTATTTAGTTTTCTTTCTTTTATTGGTTCCAAAATTTCAAAACGTGAACTTGAATTTTTAATTGAATAAAGATTTTTGATAAAATCTCTACTTAAATTTTAATCATCAAACTCTTGATCATTTTACTTGTTAATTGTGTCAAAATGCAACAATGAGTATTATAAAAAAAAATATAAATTTTTAGATAAAATAAATTGATTTGAATTTTTAACTTTTCATAAACTGATTGTTAAGTCCTCTTGTACCATTCAAACTTTTGTGATAAAAGCCAAGACAACTTTCGACACTGAACATTGAATGCCCACAAAGAGATCCATGGTTTCTACCATCATTTATCAAATGTTTTGAAGCACAATGAAACGTAAAAGTAAAATTTTCTTCGTCGTAATATTTTTTAAACCATTTAGAAAAAATTGAAATTTATTTTTCTGCATTTGAAATTTCAAGATTGCTTTTACATTTATGCAACAATTTAATTGCTATAAAAAATAATTTTTGAGTAGAAAATTGAAAAAAATACTATAAAGCGATAAATTTACCACAAACAAGAGAAGCAATATTTCGGCCTTAAATAGTTTTTCATCAATGGAAGACAAATGTTAAAAAAAAAAAGGTACGATACTCACTTGCTTTCCAATTGTTCACGCTTTCAAAGTCGAAATGTGTTCTATTTAATGAATTAAATTTTAAAAGATCCGTCAAGTTCCCTTTTTTTCCCATATTTTCCTGATATTATTATCTGGGATTATTTTTGGAATACTAAAGATTCTTTTTTAAGTCCTATAAAATCCTAATTGCCTAAAAGAATATTTAGTAAATTCTTTTAGGATCCTATACCGTCCTGGATTAGCATCTAATATAGACAAAGCTAAGGAAATTCGTAAGAAAACTCCCGATAAGATCCTAATTAGGATCTGAATGGGAATCGGTTTCTGGGTAACCTCTGGTTTTACGTCTCTAGTATCGTGTTTCAATTAGTGTTTTTTTCCTTCTCACTTTGGTTAAAAATAAATAATCTATATCATACATGTGCTCATTGCCCAACTCGACTTGATTCGAACTCTTAGCTTAAAAATAACAAAATAAGAATTTCCTCATAATTGATTTATTTGAGAAAGCTAATAAATACTCATTTATTTTTATTGAAATGCTCAAAATTGACTGTCTTTAAATTTTGGAATATACCAAATGAAACAGTGTATTCCGTAAAAAATAACACATATTGATACATGTACGATATAGATTATCCATTTTTAACCAAAGTTAGTGAAGTGTCGTCACGTGACTAACACAATGTCAATTCGTAATGACTGTTATTTGAAATTTTACATTTAGGTGCCGATCCTAAATGCAATGGTAACAAACAACATTTTGTGCACGGCACTAGTTTTATTCTTGTTTGATTAGTAATAATTTTAAATGAGATACATATTCATTATTTCTTTCTATGAAATTCATTCATTTATTCTCTCTCTCTCTCTTGTATTTAACATACTAAGCTTTTGCCCGAGTGGCCACTTTCTATTTCAGACTTTAATAAACTATTAAACAATATAAGCCTTATTTATATATTTAACGAAAAAAAACCGAATATTATTCATTGGCGACGAGGAATAAAAAAAAAACTAAATAACTTTTTATTTTATTGGTGCAATATGGATAAACAAACGATACAACTATTTGACGAGAACACCGAAGATGATATTAGCCAAAAATGGGAGGAATGGATCACCAGACTCGAGTGTTTAATGTCAATTAAAACGGTCACCTACAAGATGGTTAAGCTAGATTATCTTTTCTTATTTGGTGGTATTGGTCTAGAACGATTGTACAATTACATTGGCAATGAAAAGGAGGACTATGATATAATTAAAGCCGCTCTTGTTACGCATTTTAAGTCGAAGTTTAACGTAAAACTAAATATCCTTCACTTCAGAGACATCTACCAACATCAAGGTGAATCATTTGAAGAGTTTGTGAAGAAGCTTAAAGAAAAGGCTGAGCTGTGTGCTTTCACCAATCCAAACAGTGAAATTGCGATTCAAATAATTCATCGATGCCAGTCAACTGCACTCAAGCGTAAAGCATTAGAGTCTGATAAAGAACTAAGCATATGAACTAATTTAGATTGGTAAAACTGAAGAAACAGTAAATGTTCAACTGAGTGAGTTCAAGAAACGTAATGAAATGACCAAAGAGCACAGTGAAGTAAATCAGGTCAATCAAACGAAACATGGTAATACTAGAACCTACAACCAGCCATAAAGAGAAGAAGCAAAATAAAAGAAATGTTTTAGATGTGTACGTAAATATCCACATGAAAGGTCCAGTGAAGGGTCAAAAATGTCGGAAGTGCGAAAGGGACGACCACTTTGAAAGTTGTTGCAAAAGCAAGACGGTGAATCAAATTCGTGAAACAAAAGACTCAGGGAGGATTATGATATTTGGAATGTAAAAGATCAAATTCTTTGCTCTTGGCTGTTAAAAATTGGTTCATGCCGATAGTAACACTGATGATGTGTGGTATGAGCATAGCATTTACTGTGGACACTGTTACTCAAGTAAACATAATGGATGAAAGAAGTTGTAACAAGTTGAAATTCAAGCCAAAATTGTATAAGTCCGATACAAGATTATTTGAATATGGGAATACTAAGTGTATTGGCACTTTAGGAGCTTTTAAAGCAAGGGTGAATTACAATGGACAGTATTAGGTCAATTGAATTTATGGTAACAAAAGGGAGCTATGGAAATCTGCTTAGCTACCAGAGTTCTGTTGAATTAGGTATTATGGCAAAAATTGGAAACATACAAAGTGAAAGTGTAGAACATGGTCATGAAAAGTTTGCTCAAGCCTACCCTGGGTTATTTTCAGGAAGAATTGGACTACTAAAAATCACATGGTTACATATAGACGAGTCTAAAAAACCGATACAAAGTAAACTTAGTCCAGTACCATTTCACATGAGACCATTGGTTGAATCCGTAATTAAGAAAATGCTAGATGACGACTTTATTGAGCCTGTCAATGGTTCCGGGTGTCAACTTTTGTCGCAGTTCCAAAACCTGACAGACCAAATGAGGTCAGAATATGTACGGATGCTCGGGAATCTAATAAAGCCATCATGAGAACAAGACATACTTGTCCGACTGTCGAGGACTTGGCAATAAGACTAAACGGCGCAAAATACATTTCAAAATTCGACTTCAAGTCAGGTTACCATCAGTTATTGCTTAGTGAATGTTCCAGATACATCACAGCATTTTGCACTCATCTTGGTATTTTTCAATATAAGAGGTTGAACTTCGGAATCATCGTTGCTGCTGAAATATTCCAAAAGACGAAAGAACAGGTACTCTCTGGTTTGGAAGGGGTACTAAATTTTAGTGACGATATTATTGTCTCTGGGACTACTAAAGCAGAGCATGACCAAAGATTAGAAAAAGTACTAAGTCGTTTAAATGAATCTGGAATAACAGTAAACGCTAAGAAATATGAGTTCGGTCAGAAGAGTCTTAAGTTCTTTGGGTTACAATTTTCGGAGAATGGAATTTCAATTGAGTCAAGGAAGTTACTGAATGCTTCAGCTCCATCAACTGTTGGTGAAGTAAGAAGCCTGTTAGGTCTTGGTAACTATTGTTCCAGGTTTTTTGCCGGATTTCAATTATAACAGAGCCTCTTAGGAACTTGACAAAGAAAGGAGTAAATTGGTCATCGGAAAAGAGTCAGGAAGAGTCATTGATCAAGTTGAAAAAGGCATCTTGTAAAAAAGTAAAGTTATTTCGATCCAAGTCTTAGGACAGAGATCAACGTAGATGCAAGTCCAATGGGAATTGCAGCTGTAATGGCTCAGTACCATCCAGATACACCAGAAAAAAAAACATTGTCATGTACACAAGTAAAAGTCTTTCAAGTGTAGAACAACGATACTCTCAAATTGAGCGTGAAGGACTAGCCTTCGTCTGGGCTTGTGAGAGATTTCATTTATATTTATATGCAAAAGAATTCGACATAGTCACCGACAACAAAGGTCGAACTTATTTTTGGTAACTCTAGATCTAAACCGAAGGCCAGAATCGAAAGGTGGTGTCTTAGACTCTTACCTTACAATTTCGTAGTTCAACATAGGCCACGTACTAACATAGCCGATTACATGTCTAGAAACCCAACAGAATCAGCAGACAAAACATATGAGAAATTTACTAAAAGCTACTTGAACATGGTTTTAAGTTGTTCAATTCCGAGAGCTATTGCTCGCAGTGAGCTGATTGAAGCAACAAAAAGTGACCAGCAGTTAGTTGAAGTTTCAAGAATGGTCAATGGTTTGGAATTAGTGTTGGATACCGTGTGTGGCGGCCATTAGACCGTCAAAAGTTGATGTTGGCCGTTTTGATGAGCGCGAGGGAAGAATTTTTTTTTCTCTAAAAATAAATCATTTTTCTTTTACTCAATTCTTTTCTCTAAAAAATTTTGATATTGAAAAATTTTTAAATGTTTATTTTCACACCCGGTCACCAAAACGGCCAACACCATTTTTTGGCGGTCTAGTGGCCTCCACTCACGGTACCCAACAATATTTGGAATACAAAGCAAATGAAAGCTTTGAAAGGGTCAAGATGAACTTTCAATAACGAAGGACGGATTAATACTTCGGGACGCACGGGTAGTAATACCTGAAAACCTTTGTGTACAGGTAGTCAAAATTGCCCACAGTGGACACATGGGAATTGTTAAGACTAAGCAGTTAGTTAGATCCAATGTATGGTTTCCTGGTATAGACTCAGTTGTGGAAGGTTTAGTCAAGAAGTGTGACAAATGTCAAATCAACAGAGATTCGACAAAATATGAACCATCCATACCATCTGAAATGCCAGATGAACCATGGCAAATTGTAAGCATAGATTTCTTTGGACCGCTCAAATGTGGAAAATACTTAATGGTTTTGATATGCGAGTGCTCAAGATACCCTTTAGTGAAGGTGATATCCAATACTTCATCAGATGAAGTGAAAGTTAAGTTAAACGAAATTTTTAGTGTATTTGGAATACCTCAATTGGTTAAGTCTGATAATGGACCGCCATTTAACTCATTTAAGTTCAAAGATTTTCCAGTGAACAAGGTTTTAAACATCGCAAAATTAGTCCGCTTTGGCCAAGACCATACGGCATGTGCGAACGATTCATGAAGAGCCTTGGAAAAGTGATGTGCAATAGTTCATATGCACAAAAAGAATGGGAAGCAGAAATAATTGAGTTCTTGCGGAACTACTGTGATACACCTCATGCCTCTACAGGCATACCACCTAATCAGTTAATGTTCAAAACAAACTCAGACTTCAAAGTTGCCTAAAGTTATTGAAAGAGCACCACTTGATAATGATTTAATGATTAAGCCAAAATTAATGACTCGAAAGCCAAAGCTAAAATGAAGTAAGGTAATGACAAGAGACTCAAGGCTAGACAGTTAATGTTTAATATTGGTGAACAAGTTTAGTTGAAATGGAAACGATCAAGTAAATCCAACACGCTGTATGATCCAAACCCATTTAAAATTGTGACTACTAAGGATTCTATGGTTACACTTGAAAGGAAAAATCTTGTACCGAAATTCATCATTCATAAAGCCATATGTTAGTACAAACACAGATGAGAAATATAATAAACCGTTGTTAGGTAATTGGTTTTTAAATGAAACTGAGGTTAAAATTGATAGTGAAATAAAAACTGAACAAGGTGACTCATCAGAACCTGTTTACGTTGTCCAAGATGAAAGTGCTCAAAGATCAAATGAAACTGAAAGTTTTAATACTGTTGAAGAAGCTGATAGCGAGGACACATTAGATGAAGCCTTAAATGAGGAAGAGGAGAGTGGAGATATGAATAATGATGGTGACGCGGATAAAAGTGAAAAGAAGATGGGAGAAATTCAGACAAGGCCGCAAAGAACCATGAAAAAACCGAATAGGTATGGAAATCCAGTCCCACATTTGAAAGAAGAAATTTTTTTTATTTAAATACTTAGACGATTTATTTCATTCTTTTAAAAAATTTATATTTTGGACAATATTTTAAATCAAACTATTTAGCTTCTAAATTACATAGGCATATTATTCTTGTATTTTTTAAACCTAAATTTAAAAGGTAAGGGAAGATGAAGTGTCGTCACGTGACTAACACAATGTCAATTCGTGATGACTGTTATTTGAAATTTTACATTTAGGTGCCGATCCTAAATGCAATGGTAACAAACAACATTTTGCGCACGGCACTAGTTTTATTCTTGTATAATTAGGAACAATTTGAGAAACATATTAATTCTTTAAATCTTTAAAAAGATATCATAAAATTAAAAATTTTGATTTTTTTCCAAATTGCCGAGTATCCGTTGTATCCATTCACAAATCGCATCTAAATCTTTCTGTAACTACATTTTTTCATAAACTTTATTAATAATAGCTAAGATTTTGAAGTCATCAGCATATATCTGAAACTTATTTGAAACACAATTTGGAGGGTTATTTATGTAAAGAATGATCAGTATTTATAAAAATTAAGAGGATCCAATCTGGCATAAAATAGTCTAACAACTTTGATCACTAAATATTTCTATAAGAAAATTGTTAAATTTGGTGTGGAGCAGTTTTCGAAAAAATTCACGACATTCTCCGTAAGAGTGGCTTATCGCATTTTTTTCTCAGAGTCAGACTTGTTTTTAAGTCACAGTTTTAAGTCTAAGTCACAAAAATTTAAGTCAAAGTCATTGACTTGACTTGATTTAAGACTTGTGACTTAAAAACAAGTCTTCTCAGAGTCATCTGAAAAAAAAATGTTACCAGTTAAAGATGACCATACCATACCAATACCAGTTTTTTTGTCCTTAAATTTGTTGTAATAAAACATTAAATTCTTCATTTATTCAGGAAAAAAAATTTTCGATTTTTATAAGACCCAAAAACTAATCATGCATAAGTATTATGTAAAGATTGAACGAGATAATTACTATTTGAATCAGTTTTTCTTTTCAATTTTTGAAAACGAAAAAATTCTATTTTTATTTTAAATTTAAAAAAATTCGATTAAAATAAACTTTTTTTTTTTCCAAAAAAAAATTATCAATTTGAACTATATGACATTGGTTATTAAATTTATTGTTAATAATAAATAATTCTGAATTGACCTAAACAATTTAAAATTAGTCTATTACTTACATAACAAAAAATGTATATACAAAATATGTGATTTACAAAAAATTAACACACACTTTATTTTTAACCATTCAAAAAATCAAATAAAAAAGTTGAGCACATTTTTGTATATGATTTGTTTATTTGTGAAAAAAATTGAAACTTTTTGTATATCAATTCTCCATTGAATTTTTAGCTTAAAATATTTATCAAGATTTTTAACAATTAGATAAAAATAAAATAGTTTTATTAATTAAAAGTGTTTGAAAAAGCCGCTCTTTATTCCAATCCAAGCAGTTGGAAAAAATTCTAATAAAGATTCGCTGTAGGTCAACAAATTAAATCCAGTGTGATAGCTCTTTTGCTTTGTATTCAATGCTAAACTAGTCGAATACGTTGAAGAAAATAAAATAAAGTGAAATATTCAGCTTGCAAGATTAAAATTATTTATCAAAATATTAAATTTTAATTTTATTAGAGCGTAATATTTAAGTGCACTTTAAGAATCGGATTTTTTTTCTCTATCTAAAAGTCAAATTCAAATTTTGATTTAAATTAATTAAGTATTTAAATATGATGAATGAGCTTAGAGAAAGGTCTAATGCATTAACCATGCCAGCATAGGACTGGTCATGTTTAAATTTTCAATTTGTCTTGTGCTTTGAGCACATTTAATTTTGTAGAAAAAAAAATAAAATGGCTTTTCTTAAATAAAACAAATTTTACCAGCTTTTCAAATTTGCATGAATGATTGATTTAATAGAATAATTGACTCTAGAAACAAAAATCTTAAAATCTTTTTATTTTTTTTTTCTTAAATAAAACAAATTTAAGAAAATAAAATTAAAAAAAAAAAATCAATTAAATATTTTTGTATATTTACCAGTGAGAGAAACATAAAACAAAAAACGAGTGGCGAACATAAAAAATAGCAAGCATTTTTTAGAGCGAATTTTTCTTATCTTATTTTCCAAATGATATTAATTGAAATTTATCTTAATTATTTTTTTAAAATTCCTAATTGTTTTAGGCAAACTAAATACATATATCAATAAGGTAAATTTGAGCTTTTTGTCTAAAATAAAAATGATGATTTAATTAAGAAAAATATTTTAAAATTCAAATGTCTATGCTCATATAATAAGTCAACTCATTTGATTTATTATACTTTAAATCAAATCAAATATCTATTTTGCAATTAGATTCAGAAAACAAAAAATATATATATATATTTTCCATTTTCTATTGATGAATTAGTAGCAAATTTCCATGCAAAAATTACTCAAACATCCATCATTAATTCCAGGTCCGATTAACGATTTAGAACTAACAATTTTTCTTTTTTCTAATTACAACACAAAGTACTTAATTGCCAAAATAAAATATTTTAGCATTATTAATTACTTCTAGTGTTATTTTTTTACAAAAATTTTGAAAGTTTATTTTAACCAGCATTTAAAGTCACACGACTCGAAGCTATTACTAAGACTTTTTAGAACAAGAAGTCAAATAGCTTTGAATTTGTTAGGCATTGAAAACTAGCAAGCGAAACTAATAATTTAGTTGATCCTTTAATTTGTAAACTAAAATATGTTGACCACACTACTAACAAGAATGATAATTAATCGTTTATCATCTATTAGAGATCGTCAATCAAATTACAATTAATCGAATTCCGTCAAAATTGTAGGCATATCTATTTAATGTCAAATAAGATCATGATGATAATGATAGTGATCTTGTTTGCATAATTCTTTGACCATCAAACATATGTGACAAACATTTTATCAACTAGTCAAAATATTCCGATTAGTGTCAAAAGCCTATAGTTACAAATTTAAAAAAGATTACGTGTTCACTTTCTTTAATTTGCACAATCATTCTCGCTAGTTTTTTGCTGCTCAGAAATTGGCAAAAAATTTAGCATTTATTTCTGTTGTTTTTTCTTCTGCTTGTAACATGTACATTTTTAAAAATAAAACCACTAACTTTTAAAAAGTACAAAAACTTATTTTCTTAACTTTAAACTCGTTTCATCACATAATTGGGTAATAATTGAGGTATAGATGATCGATTCGATGCAGTAGTCTCTGTGTTGGATCCATTTCGTTGCTCTAAAACGTACTGGTAAGAAGATTAGTGCCTATCTATTATCCGCTAGGATAGAAAAGGGACTATTGACACAAAAAATAACAATTCTTACTCGATTAAAATAGTTCTATGGCTCATCAAATAAACTTTTCTAATCGAGTTTTTTTTTTCAAATTTCAGACTTTGATCTATTTTCGAGTCATGTAACATTATTGTTATAATTTTTTTTTTTTGAAAACAACCTTTAGATCATAAAGTAAGAATAGATTAATTTTTATCTTAATTTTAAGGATATTGTTATTTATTTGAAAAAAAAATTTGGAGATTAACTCCAGAGCGGTTTCGAGTGGCGAAGACCGCAGTCTTATTTTTTTTAACCTTGTTCGCTCCTTGTGGAGCATAGGGTTGAGCTCATCTCCTTTCTAAGTTGAGCGAAGGCTCCGATCTGACACAGAGGTGACTGCATCAAGTTGATCATCTAAGCTGTAATTATTAAAATCCCCAGTCGAAATTGGTACCCCATTTTTTAATGAAAGGTGTTTAAAACATGCGCCCCGTACTACAGAGACATTCATAAGATTTTCTCTCCCTTTGCGGGGATCGAACCTTCGACCCTCTGCTTGGATGACTAACACGCAAACCTCTCGGCTATACGGGCTTCCGCAGCCCTAGTTAGGAACGAAAAAAAAAAGATTGACAATGTTTAATTGATCAATTTTAAAGAAATATTTTATTTATTTATTTCAAAAAGGCTAAGGAAAGATACGAAAGCCAGAGCTTTCTTACAGTCTAAAATTAAAAGAGATTATTAATTGAACGTTTTTGTTTTTAAATATTGTTTTGTTGTAATCTATTGTATTGGTAAAATTCAGTATAAAGTATGAGGATATTTATCCAAGCAAGTTGTTCTTCTTTTTTTTGTTTTAGTGCTGTTTTGATTTGTAGTTTATGTTGATTTGATTTTGCTCAATTATTTTGTTTATTACTTGGTGGATTTTTCCATTTAGGAAGATTTTGTCGTAATAACTGTGAGTCAGATTTAAAAGCCGTGGCTTAATCATTTCAATTTTTGCTTATGAGTGAATAAGTTCAGTACTATCCGTGTAGCCAGAGGTAAGGCAAAGGCGAAGAGTTTTGTTTTGGATAATTTGTAGACGGTCAAGTGCATTCTTGGATGTGTCAATTGCAATATGACTGTTTTAAAAAAAAAAAAAGAATATGAGGATTTAAAATTTTCTAGTAATGAACTACGTAAACTGATATGAAGGACTAAGTGTAATTTCAAACAAACTGGCAACACTAAGTTTCCATAAGCCATTTTTTTTTTCAATAAAACAATTCAATAAAGAACAAAATAATTCCCATTAGTTATAATATTTTCTTAAGTTTATTAAACAATAGAAAGTTTGATAAATAATATTTTGTTTATTTTTAACTCAAATCAAATTTAATTAATCGATTGGATAGGCAACAAAGTAAGTTTTTATCATTTTAAATTTTGAATATCAACAAAAACAAAATGGAAAATAATAAATTAATTTAAACTGCTTTTTTTTCAAATGATAGATGGACAAATAGAAGTGTCATATTAGATAAATAAACTAGACCCAGACATAAAACATGTACTAAGTTAGCTTTTAAGAACGAGATGATTGCATAACAATCCAGAACTCATTAGATCTTTTTAACTAGCCGAAAGCACATATTCCTCCACAGACTTGTCTGTTATGCGTTCATTGCACTACTTAGATCAAACTAGGGAATACGGCACAGCTTTAAGATATTTTCCAAACTGTAGTATTCGCTTTCATTTTTAGTAGATAGCTTACTGAACTGAACTGGCTGAATACTTGATTCTATATTTAAATTACTCAATATGGCAGTGAATGAATGGGACTAGCTTTAAGCAGTGTGTGTGTGTGTGTGTGTGTGTGTGTGTGTGAGAGAGAGAGAATAGTAAATATCTTAAGGGTTCAGTTAAAATCCGGGCATGGTCTCTGTTACCTAGCGATGTGACGGATTTAATCAAGCATTCGCACTAGAAAAAACAAGTACAATTTCTTAAGAATAAATCAATCTCATTTGGTCACTACTATTTAGCCATAATAGGATTTGGTGACAACTATTATTTTCTCTTATCTTACGCAATGCTTTGCAATCATAATTTAAACATTTGAAAGTATATTTAAATTTTTTTTTTGCTTTGTATAAATAATAAAAAAAAAAGCCAAAAATCGTAATGGGTAATTTAATTTTATATTATTTTTAATTATATCTAAAATACGATATATGTATATTGAAATTAAAGTTATATATCGTTTAGAGTTGCAATTAAAAAATTTAATTAGACATAAATTTAGCTCATAAAAGTCAGAGTGAGAAAAGAATAAACAAAACATAGTCGAGTGAGATACACGATAGAAGAGAGCACCTTGGATAGGCTCGAGAATAAATCATTTAATTAGATTAGAAGAACAAAATAGAATATAAAAAATAGCTTTGAACAAAAAAATAAATTAGCATTAATTAATTGATTAATAAAAAAAATTTTGATTTTCAGTTTTCGAGTATTGTGAGGGCTTGTGTGTGAGTGTTTGATGCTGGGCCAATAGAAGGCAATTAGCGAGGCTAAAGCCAATCAACTTTTCGACTAAGCATTTAGACTAGCTACGATTGGCTTCTAATGAATCTAGCTCCTAATTGGCGAAAATTAGCTTTTATTTAAATTGTTGTGCCTTCCCCCCTCCAATAATTATAGTGTTTCATTCAATATATTTTTTTTTATTTTATTTATTTTTTTTTTTCTTTTTAACTCTTTAAATATAGATGATGGAGAAAGTAATAAAAAAAGAATTAGAAAAAAAATTTCAGAAGAAAAATCTACATATAAATATTCGTCAAAGTAGACAACAACAACAACAACAATAATAATAAAATTCTAACTACTTTGTTTTTTTCAATACAGGAAAACTAATAAAAAAAAAAACTTCAAATTTGATAGGATTTAAAATAGTTAGAGATTTTTTTTTTTGTTTAATTTTATTTCTTCTATTTATTGTTTAATTTTTGTTGTTGTTTTGTTTACTAGTAATTTAATAAAACAAATTAGTTAATTAAATTTTTAGAACAAAAAAAAATTATGGATACACGACCCAAAAAGACAAATTTTTCTGTTGACTTTTTGATATCATCGTCTAGTGGCAAGTGCAAGGCGACAGATAGCGAGTCGCCTAGACCGAAAAAAATAAAAAAAGAAGATTCGGACAGCGAAGCCGATCGGACTAGTCAACCAGCAACAGACGATGTGCACAACTCGTCGTCAAGCTCAATTTCGCCCTCGCACAACTCCTCGGCCATCAGCCATCCTTACCTAATGCCGGATTTTTTGCGCACCAATCCCGCCCTATCACACTACATGGACAGCTCTGCATTTCAAAGCTCGTCGTCGTACTTGAAAATGGGCCTATTGCAAACAGTGTCCAATCAGAGCCAACAAACGACAAGCAGTTCGTCGCCGAACGCAAGTTCGGCCTCGAGCTCTCAGTCTTCGACAAGCTCTATTCCGTTGTCTTTGCAGGTACCACAGCCGACCGACATTGACGCTGAACAACCACTCTCGTCTAGAAGCCAAAGTAGCAAGAATATCGGGCCCACTTGGCCCATGTACGGCTTGGTAACCACTTTGCCCGACTCGAACACAATAAACGCTGCTCGATCAGGCGAACTGCCGCCCATAAATCCCAACAAGTGCACTCTTAGAAAACACAAAAACAATCGCAAGCCCAGAACTCCTTTTACCACACAGCAATTGTTGGCTTTGGAGCGCAAATTCAAACAAAAGCAGTACTTGTCTATAGCTGAGAGAGCCGAGTTCTCCTCTTCTTTAGGCCTGACTGAGGTACAGGTCAAAATTTGGTTTCAAAATAGACGTGCCAAATCGAAGCGCTTGCAGGAGGCCGAGCTAGAAAAGTACAAACTGGCCGCCAAGTTGCCTTTCTATGCTAGTGCACTAGCTGCATCATCGTCAAATCCGTTGCAAGCAGCTTACTTGTATGCCGCAGCCAATGTGGCTGCCAATGTCAATCAAAATGGTCTCAATTCGAATTCCTCGTCGGCTCAGGCTTCGCCACTTGGCGCCTCCAATCGACAAGAGGACGACGACGAGGAACTAGAAGTAAACGATGAAGATGAACACGACGAATTGAACGAATCGGTCGACTCTGAACAGAGCGCCTATTCATCAATCCAAGAGTCAAAGAATTCTAAAAAGATTAAAAAAACAAACAAATCTGATGATTTTAAAATAAATAAATTTTTAAATGAACACCAACAACACAATCAGCATCAACATAATCAGCAACAACAGCAACAACAACAGCAACAGCAACAAATGCAAAATTATCAGCAGTATTTTTCTGGTAATTTTTATTTGGCAGCAGCAGCGGCTGCGGCAGCTGCAGCCAATCTAAACGGCTCACAAACTCCGGCCAAGTCAATTAACTTGTCAACTTCGCCTTCGTCGTCTTCATCGTCCTCTTCGTCATCTACCAATAGCTCACTAAACCAACAGCATCAGTCACCGTCGCCTCTAATATCCGTAAATTCTTCTTATGTATCATCTGTGCCGTTCTATTAGCATCATCCGCCATCTAAATGATTCGTTTCCTTCCTTGTTTCTATTGTTCTAATAAGCACACGTTTAATTTAATTATTGATTAAAATAAATTAATTTAAAAAAAAAAATAACAAAATAAAATAAATATACACAAAAAAATCAATTTTTTTCTTTTTTTTTATTTCAACTTTTAATTTAATTCTATTTTTATTTAAATTTAATATATTTTTATTCTTTTTTTTTTTTTTTTGTTTGTTTCCGTGATGTTTTGATATAATTGGCAAATGGTTGTTCAACAATGAAAGCATGTTGATTTGAGGGCTGACAGTGACTAAACGAAATTTATTTGTATATTAATAAAATTAAAATTTTTTTTTTCTATTAATTGTATTAATTGTTTTTATCTTATCTTAGAATTTTTGTCAATTATTATTTTAACTTTTTTTTTGTTTTCAATCAATTTAAATAAAATCTGCAAAAAAAAAAATTATTTTTTCTTTATTTAGCCTGAAATTGTTTATTATTTATCAATGGTTATTGTTTCGGTATCTAGGTTTTTCTGAGCTTTCCAAGTTTTTTTTTTTTTTTTTTCAAAAAAATCAAAGGTAGTTTGTGCAATAGGCTTTGTTTTGAAATAATCAAATTCAAATAAACAAATCCCAATTTCAATTCGATTTGCTATTTATTTTAATTAAATTTAAATTAAAGTTAATAAAGTTGACGCTTTAAGAAATGACGACTTTTGAATAAAAGAAAAAAGTCGGAATTTATTCAAGTTTTAGTTGAAGGCATTTTGAAAATATATTGATCATATGACCAGTTTAAAAGTGGCAGCGGTAAACTATTTAGAAGCAAGTCTAGCATTAAATGAATGATGAATATCTTAATATTGCTTTTAATAATATACAATTATTCATCCGTTTCTAAATCGATTGAAGTATATGATATGTTTGACTTTTAGAATCGAGAGGTATTTTTCATTAGGTGAAACTCTCTAGTATTTTTTTATTTTATTTATTTTTTTTTTGTGTTTCTTTTATTTGCATTTAATGTTTATTTATTTATTTTTAAATGCTTAAATTAAAATTTTAAATTGTTTACATCTAATTTAATTCAACTTTTTTTTTCTTTTTTTTTTCAAAACCCGAGCACTATTCATTTAGTCGAGTGATAATGGCTCGGGGTTTTAGTGTGGCACATTTATTAAAATTTGATATTTCAAGATTTGCTACATTTAAATGCGATTAGATTTTCTAAACGAGTTGTTTATAAGAATTTAATAAGTTAATTAGAAATAATGACTGATATTTATAAATGAAAAATGAGTCTTGGAATCATAAAGAGTCCGAAAACAAAATAATATTCCAGACAATTAAATTAAAATGCTCTTAACGAATACGCCCTTAGAATAAACAAAATCACTCAAAATCAGATATTTACAGAGTACTTGTAAGTAATGATAACTGGTTTATATCTATTTATTAAGAATCATTACCGGCACTTTAAAATATACCTAAGCCAGATAACTAAATCTCAAACAAAATTGCGCCATTCACTTAGAATAAAAGTAAAGTTTGTGCACTAATCATTCATCGGCTGATGCTGCATTTCATTTTTCTCAATTAAACTTGATAATTACTAATAGAATAAAATTATTTTTTTTTATGGAGAAAAAAAACTTTTTTTTTATTAACTTTTCTTTAAATTAATTGATAATTAATGCTAAGAATTTTTAGATTCAAAAAGGACTGGCTTGACTAAATCAATAGAGCATTATGATTTCAAATAGAAAGATTAATTTCTATTTTTGCAGATATTCAGATAGATATAATGAGATAATATCAAAAGCTATGACTTTGTTTTGTTCATAATAGACCATATCATTATAATTAATAGAAACACCTTTTCATAAGAAAAAAAAATCAATCATTATCTATTTTGTTTGACTTTATTCGTAGATCATTATTTTTAAAATGGCTGGAAGACAAACTCGGGAAAAAAAGAATGCTTGGTTGGCACGTCGCGTTAAGCTCACTTGTAATTATATGCTTAGATAAATAAACAAACTCATGTCACTAGAATATAAAATATTGCTCCAACAGATAATTAAGTTGATTCTATTCGAGCAGATAGTTTGAGATAAGCAAAGTATGATTTATTTGAGAAATTTATTTATGATGTGTTTATAATAATAAATATTGTGCAAATATGGATTATTTAATTGTATGCTAGGATTATAAATTAATGGTTGTTAAATAAACATTTTGCTAATCGATTCATTGATCGAGTTAATGTGATTTGAAATTTTCTATGGGCACAATTATTACCTTATCATATCGATTTTAAACACCTTGTCCAAAATTTAATTTTATTTTAAATGATCCTAATTTGAAAATTATATTTCTTTGCTTTTATTTTTTTTTTTGCTTTTTAATTTTTTACAATGAGCTATGATTTAAATACAAATTTATGCTCTTAATTATCTAGAGACTTGTATTTAATTGTTTATTTGCAAATTTCAAATAGACCAGTTTTTAAACACAACTTTTAAAAGATTCATTTTGGCCATTTATGCAACTTGAGTTTCATACAATTTGAATGAATTAAATGTCATTTTTCTAATTAGTCCACAATATATATTTACTTATTTATTTAAAATTTTTTGACTTAACTAAACATAAAATGACAATCAAAATATAAAATAATTAAATTTTTGTTTTCAGTATATTTTGATATTTAAATATATATAATAATTAATATCATTATCAAATTTATTCAATCTGACTGAATTATTAGTAAAAAAAAAAAACAAAATAAAAATTCATTTAAAATTTTTACTAATTTTGCTGAATTAAAAAGCTGCATTTGTTACATGATGATTTATTACAGACTTGTATATTTTAGTCACAAGTCTTAAGTAAAGTCAAATCAATGACTTTAAATTTTTTTTTCAAGTCATAACTTTGACTTAATTTTTTGTGACTCATAAACAAGTCTGATTTTTTATATATCATCATTTAAAAAAATGTTGGATTTTTTACAGAAATTATGACTAAATTTCTTAGAGTTGGGTACCCTAAGTGATGACCACTGGACCACCAAAAAACGGTGTTGATCACCTTGATGCCCATTTTTTTGTGGTCCAGTGTCCACCATTTAAGGTACCCAACACTAAAAATTATATAAAAAAAAACAACAATAAAGTTTATTGAGTAAAAAAATTTATTAAGTTTTCTAGCAAAAAATGGTACTATGCTTTACATAAGCGAAAAATTTGAACCAAACAAGCTCAAAAATTCAAATCTAATGGTAAAAAGTGCTTAAGAAATAGACTAAAAAGAGAAGATAAAAATCATCCTCGAGCATTTTTAAATAGAAATAGGAATAAAAATAATAAAAAGCAATGGCAGGCTATGCTTGCAGAGATGTCTTGTACAATAACCAGTCTTAGGACTTTCCCAAGGATTGTTTTATCATTTGTCATATTAAGTAAGAAACCATACTACGGTGCCATATTCATGATGAAGTCTAACTTATGCACAGTATAGTGTGCTTAACGTGTCTTTGCTTCAGACTTTCAGATTCTCTTCAATTGCCCATGGATACCTTTGCAAGCCTGAGTTTTTTTTTATGTGACTTGAAAACTTAATGTTGCCTGAGAAAACAACAACTAAATATTTCTCTATTTTAGCCATGAGAGTTTGATGTTCAAAAATTCACCTTGAATTTAACGGTTGAATTCTAGTTTCCTGTGTATAAAGTACTCTTTAAAGCAGTATTACAAAATTGACTTCTCAATTAGTATAACAATTCTCTAAACTAATTTTTGAAACTAATTAAATATCATATTTTTGAAAAATTTATTTAAAAAAAAAATGATCAAAAAAAATTACCAAAAAAAAAGATTTTTTAATTTTTTAAATTGAAATTTAATTGTTCATAAATATTATAAAAACATATATACATAAATATTTAGACATGGATAAATGCTATTTGAAGTGAGACGGTAAGATTTGGGAAAAGCTTGCGCCACAGTGACATTAAAGTGTATAAGAAAAGTTAAGGTGTAAGGAAAGAAAATATTAGTTGCGAAAGGCCATGTTTTTAAATGTGAAGCGCCTTGAAAAATCGAATTAAAAAGATTCAAAATGTCTTAATCAAATCAGATAATGTTTTGAAGAAAAGCATCTCTACAAAATCCTAAAAGCATATTGAAAACAAAAAATTGCTTTCTAAAAACTAGTATTGGGTACCTTAAGTGGTGACTACTAGATCGTACTTAATATAAATTATTATTCAAGTTATTTAAAAAATTATTTTTTTGTTTCAAATTCAATTTAATCTAAAAAGAAATAAAACTTAAAAAAAAATAAAATTGTAAATATTAATTTTATCTTATATTATATTTTTTATTAAAGCATATTTTAAAGATTTTAATTTATATATTTAATTGACATAATGGAGTTCTTTATTGGTCATTTAATCTATTACAGAAGTGAATACTGATAAAGCTAATCAAAAAATATATTAAATTCATACTTAATCTAAAGCTTAAAATTTAAAGGCATTTGGACTGATGTCTCGCAAGATATGAAAAAAAGAATATGGACACTTAAAATTTTTGTGTCCAATTTCAGTGTCTTATTTAATATAACTTTGGATCAAAAAGTCGTTTAAAAAATGATCGGATACTTATTTTCAACAGTTTTTTTTCTCTTTAAGATAGAAAATTAAACTGTTATACTTTATTTGAGGACAGTTGTCATTTTTAGGTAAAGGTGTTTCAGATGGCCTATATCTGTTAAAAAAACATTTTGGTTAGTTTTGTCAATGGGAACATTTGAACTTTTGAACACCTGTTTAAACTTAAAAAATTTCATATATAAAAATTTTTTTGATCTACAAAAGAAAATTAAATAAAATTTAGAAGAAAAAAATTAATTTTATCTTGCAAAACCATAAAATAATTAACTTAAAAATTTATGGAAATTATTATATCAACCCTTATTTTTTAATATTTATTAAGACTAAATTTTTGAATCACTAAATATCAAGAAATTCAAGAAAAAAAATAAACAAATCACATGACTTAAGGATAATGTTATCATTAGAAATTCAATTTTCGTTATAATTTTCGTATTCGAGATAAAATTAGATTAACACATAGCTGGGCTAAATGCTAGTGATTTAAAAAAAAAATAAAAAATAACTAGCAATGGAAATAACAACAGAAATAGAAACAGAAGAGAATCAGCCTTTGCTAGGTAGTTCAATTAATAATGGCTTAATAAGTCAGCAAAATAAAGCGAGCACTTGGAAGCGAATATTTGATCCGAGTAAAAAGTTTTATAGATATTTCTCATTGGTATTCATATGTCTTCTAACAACTGGTCCTTATTTTTGTTACGTTTTACCAGGCGCTCTTGAAAAAGAGTTTGAGCGTGATTTGGATATCAGCACCACCAAATTTACCATTTTTACCAGCTTGTACTCATGGCCGAATATAATTCTGTGCTTTTTTGGCGGTTTTTTAATTGATCGGGTCCTTGGAGTCCGACTTGGTACAATTCTTTTCTCATGCTTTGTAACAATTGGCCAAATTATGTTCGCATTTGGGGCCTATACAAAAAATATCTGGCTAATGTATATTGGTCGTTTTGTTTTTGGGTAAAAATAAAAAACAAGTTGTATTAAAAAAATTTTTAAATTTATTTTCTAGCTTGGGAGGTGAAACAGTTAGTGTGGGTAAAATTTGCAATAAAATTAAATTATTTTTTATTTCATCAAATTTTAGCTCAGAAAGCTTATTGTGTAACATGGTTTCCGTCCAAGGAACTAAATCTAGTCTTTGGTTTTATAGCCAGTTCGGCACTTTTGGTAAATTATTTTTAAAAAAAAACTAACAAAAAAGTAACCTAATATAAAGGGCTCTAGTATTAATCAAATAGTGATGAATCCTATTTACGACTTTATTAATAAATATAAATCAGGCTACGAGTGTTTGGGATCTGCCATTTTCTTGGCATCAATAACAGCTATTGGATCAACATGCTGTGCATTTATTTTAAGTCCTCTTCACAAATACAGGAAACGAATCCTTAGAGTCACTACCAAAAAATTGCTAGCTGAAGAAAAAATCAAAATTTCTGAATCGTTGAAATTTCCGCTTCAAGTCTGGCTAGTAATAATTATTTGTCTGGTTTTTTACTCAGCTACATTTCCGTTTATTTCTTTGGGAAAAGTTTACTTCATCAAAAAATATGGCTCTTCCTCAACCAGTGCATCTTTTCAACAAAGGTTGTTTTTTTTTAAAATCAAATTGTTAATTATAAAACCATTAAAAAAAATTAGCATATTTTTTTTTGGAACTGTGATCTCATCGCCAATTTTTGGAAAAATTGTTGATACAACTGGTTTTAATATTTATTGGGTAGTAGTGTCAGTATTGCTGGCTTTGGCATCCCATGTTGTTCTACTCTTTTCATTTGTTAACTCATTTTTTCCAGTAATTACAATGGGCATATCACTTTCTTTATTATACGCTTCTTTGTGGCCTATGGTTTCTCTAATTGTTCCGAAAAATAAGCTAGGAACTGCTTATGGATTGTACATATATAATTTTAAGCAAAATTAAAAAAAAACTTAATCTTTTTATTTTAAGGATGCAAAGTTTTCAAAATTTGGGTCTTGCTATTTTTAATATAACAGCAGGTTATATAGTTGAAAATTATGGATATTTTGTACTCGAGGTTTTTTTCATTTACTTGTGTATTTGTAAGTAGAATTAAAAAAAAATAGATAAAAATTTATTTGACTAAAAAAAATATTGGCTGTGCAAACTTCTTCAGATAAATGGAAGATAAATTTTTTTTAAATTTGGGAATATTTTCAAAAAAAGCTTTTCAAAAATATAATATGAATATGATAAAATCAATTGAAACTAAATGGAAAAAAAAATCAAGACATTTTTTTTTTTCATCTAAACTTTATGACATTTCGTATTAGTTTTTTTTTTAATAGAACTAACTATTAATTTATCTTAGCATGAGGTTTTAACAAAGATCAGATAAAAATGTGACAAAATTTAAGTTCTTTATCTAAGTTTTAAGTTTCGAGGAATATAACACATTTTTCTTTCTTCCCCATTAGAGATATTTCTTTATTAATTTCTAGAAATAAAAAGATTTATATAGTAAGGATATTTTGAACCTGAAAATGATCTTTTGTGTACGATTTAGCTTGCTTAATTTGATAAACGCCCAATGTTAATAAGCATATGCAAAGAAATATTAATTTCAATAATCTTTTTAAA
>VANL01000839.1:0-22346 GCA_006352455.1 Brachionus sp. 'Tiscar'
GTCATTGTTTTAGATCTTAGATTTTCGCCAGTGCCATCAATCCAAATATATGTAGCTAGTACTTTATCAGCTGGTTGGGGCAAATCCAAATATTTTTTCAATACATTTTTGTCTGTAGCAGACGGATTGGCTAACATTGGGTTTGACATTCTTCAAGTAAACTTTTCTTTAGCTTATAAAAAAATATTGTATTAACAAGAAATGAATAAGAAATTTTTTAAAAACGCTTTTTTTATAGCAATAACCATAAGCTTAAATCCTTTTCAAATTTTCAAAAAGATCTTATTAACAAAAGAATTAAAAAATTTCATAATCTTTTCTTCTTTTTGATTTTTTTTTTGGTCTAAATTTAAAATTATATCTCAGTTTATTTTTTATTTTTTCTAAAATAAAACTGATTCAAATGTCAAATTTTTAATGCACTCTGAAATTTTAGTCCATTAAGACTCCATAACAACACTTATTAAAAAGTGATAAAACTTCTAGAAATTAATCGAACAAGAAACAAAAAACCTCATTTTATTTTATTTTATTTATCAAACAACAAAAAAATAAAACTAACTAAAAATGTCTGACGAAGAGAGATTCGATGGTATGTTTTTCACTCTTGCCCAGCAGCACTCGGGAGGAATGGTCCAAGTTTTGGATTCATTCTTTAATTTTCTAGCCAGAAAGAGTGATTTCTACACTGGTGGTGGAAAAGGCGCGGCCGAAAAAATAGTCATGGAAAAATTCAAAAAGTATGAAAAAATGGCTTATGAACGACATGAAAAAGAAGCAGCTGAACGAGAAGAGGCAGACCGCATTCGAAAAGAAAAGCTAAAAAAAAAACGTGAACAAGAAGAAAATCAAAAAATAGTTGAAGTTAATGACGAAGAGGCTGATAGAATCAAAGCTGAAATCGAAGAAGCCAAGAAGCTTAAATCCGAAGAAGATAAAAAGCCAAAATCCGAAGAAAAATCTACAGCTGAAAGCAAAGTTGATGGTGAAGAAGAAGACGAAGAGGACAAAGGTAAAATGAAACCTAATAATGGAAATGGTGCTGATTTAGAAAACTACAAATGGGTTCAAACTTTACAGGATATTGATTTAACAATTCCTATTAAGACTGGTCGTGTTAGAGGCCGTGATTGTGTTATTGAAATTACTAAAAAACATCTAAAAGTTAAAGTGTTAAATAAAACTTTGATTGATGATGATCTACAGCATGAAATAAAGTGTGAAGACTCGTCATGGACTTTGGAGGATGGAAAAAGTATATTGATTCATTTTGAGAAAATTAACAAAATGGAATGGTGGTCAAAATTGGTTTCAAGTGATCCAGAAATAAACACTAAAAAAGTAAATCCTGAAAATTCTAAATTATCAGATTTGGATGGTGAGACTAGATCAATGGTTGAGAAAATGATGTACGATCAACGACAAAAAGAACTTGGTCTACCTTCTTCCGATGAGCAAAAAAAGCAAGATGTATTAAAAAAATTTATGGAACAACATCCCGAAATGGACTTTTCAAAGTGCAAATTTAATTAATTTAAAAATTATAAAAAAAAATTCCATTCTTTAAATATTTATTTGTCTCAATTTTAGTAATAAAATGTTAAAACTAAATTGTATCTTTAATAATTTTAATAAGAAAGAAAATTTAAGAAAAAATACTTTCAATTCAATGATGGTGTGATTTGCAAGATAAAATTACACACCCTTTACTGGTTAAATTTGATAATATTTTTAATATCGATTTTCTAATAAAAGTGATATTCTAAAAAAATCTAATTGTTTTCGAGGATCTAAAAAATAAATTTATATCAATTTTGACTGCATGAATTTTTATTTTTTATTCACACATTCAATTCTCAAAAGACATCAAAAAAATTAATAAAAATTTATTTAATAATTTAAATATTTAATTAAAGAGACAACAATTTAATGCCATTGATGAAGATGATGAGCTTGCCGTAGTTTATTATTAAAATTAAAATGCTTTTAAGTGATTCAGAATAAAACACTTAAAAAAAAAAAACTCAATTTAATATTTAACAAAATTCTAGTTGATAATAATGCATTTTTAGATTAAAAAAAAAAAAGATAATTAAATTAAAGTTTTTTCTTAGATAATATATTTAAATTGTTTTAAATTAATTTTTACAATTTATGGAATTTAAGAAAAAAAAAATACATATTAAAAAAATTTCCAATAAAAATATATTTATTTTGTCCTTTAAAAAAATAAATGTTTTCATCTAGTTTGAAATTTATAAACCACAAGACTTATTTATTGATTTCACAACAAAATACTAAATTTATATATATAGATGCCGAACCAATTGATCTGACCATTTAAGTCAAACAATATTTATCTACTACCGAGCAATTTTCTTAGATAATATTCATTCTCCAAATTTTCCAAATCAAGAACAAGATCATCAGAGTCTTCCTCAATCCTTGGTTCATTCATCGACTCCAATTTTGTCTCGTACTCATCCAACAGCGAGTTCAAAAAACTTGCTTGCAATTGATTTTTAATTTTATTGCTTAATAAAATATCCCTTAATTCTTCTAAAGATTCATCCAGATCGTTTTGCTTATCTTCTTTGAGACTCATATCCTCCTCCTGCATGGAGTGACCTTCGTGTTTATTTTGATGAGCTCCGTGAGCTGCATGTCCGCCACCGTTTTTCAATTGTTCAACTTGCTCAGCAGGTACTTCGCTGGCGTCTTTAGGCATACGGTCCAAATCTAGCATGTGTCCTTGGCTGTCTCGGAATTTATCCAAATGCCAATATGGTGGACCGTAGGAAAAGCAGTTATTATTTCTCAATATTTTGTCTCCTTTAACATAGTACATTATGTAAAAATTACACATTTCATCATCTCCTGTTGATCTAAAAATAAAATTTTTCCTTATTTTTTTTTTTTGATTTTATTTATAATTTTTACCCAATGCGTACTGTTCTATCGACAAAATTTTTCATGGTACATCGTCCGACAATAATATCACCTTTGTTTATTTCGACTTTGTTTGAAGCCAGAAAAAACATTTGCGGTAATTGAGGCGACCTGCGTCCAATTTCAGTCCACTCATGTCCATTGTTCTTTACAACATATCCTGAGTTTACAACTCCTAATTTGTGTGCATGGGTTCTGTAAGCAAAAGGATGCATTACAAAATTTTCATTCATTTCACAAGCGGCTTCAAAATTTTCAACCTTACCAGGATCTATGTAGCCACCAGTTGATATCAAATAAACGCCGGCAGAGTTCTCGACAGGCTCGGTTTGTCCCAAAAGTTTGAGGCCCGAATTGTCTGTTCCACCATTTATAAACTTGTCTACATTAGCGTAATGAACTTGCATTACTAGATATTTTTTGTCTGAATTTCCTCCTAGTTTGAAGGCCACGTCCTTAGGAAGAACAAGTTTTGGTGCGTCCAAGGCCCATGCAAAAATAATTGACTGTTTACGTCCGGTACAAACTGGACCTAGTTTATAATTGTCATTTTTATTTCCCGAATTCATTTCTCCACAATTCCACACGTCCTCATTTCCGACTTCGTCACAGCCGAATAGAAGGATATGATGAGCGATTTCTTTGGTTGAATTAGCCTCGAATTGATTTATATAAACTGGTTGATTTTGATCAAGTTCAAATTTTTTACACAAGTAAGTGTCTTTGGCTTTGGGCGACACGTCCGGCATTAGCAGGTCCAATTCGACTGGAGAACTAATGACCAGCATAGAGACCTGCAGGCACAAAAACGCGATAAGACTAAGCATTTTTTTTAGTCAATATTGAAAAAAAATGCTCTTTGGCTTATGTTTAATAGTATCTATAAGAACAAGTTTTTATTTTTTATTTTGTTAATTTAAAATAGAAATATTTGAAATTTTGAAACTAAAAATGAGAGAAAATAAATTTTTTTTTTTATATTTTCTTGTGTTATTTATTCATTGTAATTTAATAAGCATAATAAGACTTGGGAGAAAAACGATTGAAAATGTCGAGTACGCCCAAGTAAATCATAATTTTATCGTCATGAGAAAAATCGATAAGCTCGATATTGAACAATATCGTCAGCTTGACAATAACAAACGCAATAATATGCATTTATTATAAATATTATTTTTTTGTTCTTAGTTTAAATTTAAAGATTAATATTTTTATTCTTAGAAATAATTCAAATTCCATCTCATGAAACTAAAATTTAAAATGTCTAGGCAAGCATTCAAAAATTCAAGGAATTCTATCATCACTTTCGGCTGTTGAATAAAAAAAAATCCTTTTAATATTCAAATTTTCTTAAAGTTCTTAAACTAAAATAAAATATTACTAAAAAAAATAATTAAAAAATAAAATACCAAAATAAATTTGAATACTTGTGAAGTACATCTAAGTATAAATTTAAATATTTTTTTTTTGGACAAAATGATGAATAAAAAAAAAGCTTTTAGACAATTATAATAAATAATTTTATTTTATTTTAAAAAAATAAATCATAAATATTTTGGTCACATAAATTAATTTGACGTTTTGCCTCTTTTTTTTTTTAAATTTGAAAATTTTTGAATTAGTAAGCCAAAATAAGTTGGTTTTCACGTTCTAAAATAAAATTAAGTTCATTTAAAAGCTTACTTTTGATCTGAGATACAAAAAAGGTGCAGTTAAAACTTTTATTATTCTCATAATTCACGTTTAGTACAAATAAAAATTTATAATTTAGTTTTAAATAAAAAAAATAAGCTTTATTCTAAAGAGATTCAAAGTTAAATTTAAATTATTTTAGGTTTTTTTTTTAATTTTGAATTTAATTAGCCGATTTTTTATTATGTAAGTAGTCGATTGATCAGAGATCAATTTTATCCCTAATTGAAAATGTTAAATAAAATTTGAAATTCATTAGAGACTTATTTAACTGTAAATTTTGTTTAAATCAGACACAGGTGAAATATGTTTCAAGTTTTAATCCCTTAGATACCAGCAGTTACTAGGGTAAGTATAGTAATATAAAAAAAACTGTCATTATTCATAAATGGAATTGAAATTTTATTCAAAAAATGCAACAAAAAAAATTAATTGAAACAGATAGCGTAGTTAAAAATGTTGTTCGAGGACCTCTTTATTTGTGTGGGGTTTTAATTCTATTTTTTTCAACAGCTCTCATATTTATAGCAATGTTCACAAGCAATTGGCAGAAAAAAGTCTCACTCGAAAACTCTCAAGAGTATTTTACTTATGGTCTTTGGTTCACTTGTCGACACGTCAGTTTAACTTGGATTGAAAACCATCATGATTTTTATTGTTTTACCACTGATTTCAATGATTGTAGGTTTTAGCTAATCTTTCGAATTTTATGGCTAAAATTTTTTAAATTTTTAAGTCAGATGGATTCATGCTTGTAAGTTTTATTAGACTAATTTGGAAAAGTAATATTTTTTTGTATACAGGTCAAGTTTTTTACACAATATCAGTGGCCATTAATTTATTTATTTTGATTGTTTCTATAATTGGTATTTGCAAAGATTTTGGTAAAAATAGACTTGGTATGCCATCGTTAATCTTCTGGATTTTGGTTGTTTCGACACTATTTCAAATAATTGCTATATCTGTCTATGGTGGTGAGGGGATAGCCGATTACTCGGTTTATCAAGCCGATTATTCAATTATAATTGCTAGCGTAGCAGTCGGCATTAATGTACTTAGTGCTTTATTTTTTCTCATTGAAATTTTCACTTATAGAAATAATTCGACTTTTAAATAAAATTTCTTAAAAAAAAATTTTTTTCAATTAATTTAAAAATGTAAATTTAAAACTTTTAAGACTAATAAATAATTTAAAAGAAAAAAATAACAGTTAAAATTTTATTTTTTATTTGACTCCTAAAAATCAATAAATATTTAAATTTTTATTCATATGCTCTGCATCTTTCGTCAACAGCCTTTATTGTTCTTGCCTTATCAATATGGTCTATATCGAGCTCTTGCTGAAAAAGTCTTAGATTAAAATTTTTTTCTTTAATCAAATAGAGCGGTGTATCCGGGATTTGTTTGAGTTTTTCAACTTCATTTTTGGCATAATCAATGCATTTTTTGATGGCACTTTCTCTCGATTCATAATAATCCCTTAACTTTAAATGAATTTATTTAAAGCAAAATCAATACTGACTGAACTAGTATTACTTCTTGTTTAAATTGTTGGCATTTGTTTTTCGGATCAACAATTCCTTTATTTATAAATGATTGAGTCGGAATTTCAGCATTTAAAATGTTTATAATTGTGTCATCAAATTTTCTTATACGAAGTATTCGATTCTTACATTTAAGAGTAAATAAATTAGTAATAAAATTTCCCGTCAACAATTCTGCCTACTTCAGCATTTGTTTTCAGACTACAGCATATGGCTATTTAGAATTTGGCCAGATCTACCATAATGTAGAAATAAAAAAAAAAAAATTTTCTCAACAATAAATAAAATTGATAAATCTGAATAGATTAGACCAAAATGAGCATTTAATTATTTCATTAATTCAAAAACTAAGATTCAATTGAACCTTAAGTTTTGTTTCTAGCCTGATGATTTAAATTTGTCAAATATTATATTTACTTGGAATTTAAGAGGATCAGAGCAGTCAAGTTCGTTCAAGGCTTCAGTATCGGAAACAATAAATGGTTTTTTGCTAGACATTTCTAAAATACAACTCAATAAATTTGAATACTGGTTTATTTTAAATGTGGATTTTAAATTCCACCCCACACACAAAAATTTAATATTTTTTTTTTTTAAATCAAGAATTTCTATTAACTAAACATATTTTAGATTTATTAAAATTTTTATTGGTTTTACATTAATCGATGAGAACGTCCAAATTTATTTTTATTTAAATTTAATTTAATCTATGATCTAATAATCATTTGGACCTTTCATTTCGAACACATTTTTTAATCCAAGTTCAGGTTTGTCATAGCCCAAGTCCTCTGGAGTGGCTATTTTGAGTTTTTCTAATGTTGGTCTGATTTCTTGAATCAACCATGGATAGATAACTTTGGCGTCTTTTCCGGCTTTCCACTTTAAACAATTCAATTAAATTTAAATTCGATTCTTATTTTTTTTTTGATAAGATAATTATTACTTTGAGAGCTTCTAAGTATCTGGTAGCCAACGAAGGTTCGTTAAGTCGACGACAGGCCTCAAGACATGCTACTACAATTTTTGGTTCAGGAAAGCTGTCGAAACCTTGCATATCATTTATTCCTTTTCTCAACTCCCATCCGTCTAGAGTTGGTCGCTTAAAATACGATTCCCATTTGCTATCGAAGTCTTCATCGGATTCTTTGGCTGATGAATACAAACGAGCATTTACTGCTCTTAGTGATACTAGCCTCATCAATGGTGCACGGATAGTGGACAACATTTTTAAATTTTATCTAAATTTAAACATTGATTTAATATTTCAGTAAGACGCATTCTGTTTAGTTTTTTTAGTGTATATAGTAATAACTTAAAAAATTCAAGCTTTTTTTTGATTATAATTTCAAAATATGAGCATATACGCGCATGTTTAGTCTACTAATAGGTGCATTGTTTGATGCAATATGCGTTTAGAAAATGCTCGGTTTTTATACCAAATTATTAGTCTTAATTTTAAAGTAATAATTTATTTATTTTTTTCTTAGTTTAATAAAAATAATAATTGCTTTAAAGAGCAAAGCTAAATTTTTTATTAGAATTTTATAATACAAAAAAAAATGAAACAGAATTATTTGAAATGCAAAATAAAATTGTCAAAACTGATTAAAAACTATGTGATATGTGGCTGCATTTAGTTAATGATATTTAATCAGGACCCTATATATTTTATTACTACAAATTTAATAAAAAAAAAACAACACGAATAAAAAAATAACATAAGTAAAAAAAAACAAATATGTTAGAATTTAGACAGTTTTATTAGCTGTGAATAAAAAATAACTAACATCGAATTATTTTAATAGAAGTGATACAAATTTTTTTATTAATTAAAACAAAAAAATATTATATTAATCTTGAGTACATTTGTTAATACAATAACAAATGCGTCGTGTTTTGAGTGGAGCGTTACATTTTTTGCAGTTGACGTTTTCATCATCAGTCTCAATAGATGCCTTCGCTTTTTTACTTGGTCTCAGTTGTTCAGGTTCATTGGTGCTCTCGTCTTCATCATCGTCGACCATAATTTCTTCTGATACTAAACAATCAGACGGTTGTTTTTGGTAACATGATAAGTTTTTCTTTGATGAACCAACTTTTCTTTTTCTCTCTATTGGAACATTCATTTTCAATATCATCTAAAGTCTCATCAGTCGGGTTCATAAGAACGCTTTCATGAGATTGAGTCTCGTTTTCCATTATAGCACAAAATAAGTTCAATATTTTTAAAATGCTTAAATGATTTTGTATTTATATTACTCAATTTTGGACATAAAAATTAAATTAATTAACTAATTAACTAATCAATTTGATCTGAAGCTAATCAATAAAAAATAAATTTCTGTGATGAGTGTATTATTTTTGATCATTTTTTATTAATTTTGTTTTTATTATTAAAAAAAAGTGATAAAAATCATTTATTAGTTATTATTATATGACATTTGACATTAAATTAAAAAATTGATTTATTTTTATTAATTTTTTTATGAAACCTATATATTTATAGATTTTATTAAATTTGTGGACATCACTTATTAGCGGCCTTTAATCAGCTAATCAAATTGAAAAAATAAAAAATCAAACGGATGCGTAATTTTTTTTTATTTTTATAAAAGAGAACCATTGTCATAAAATCTTAAATTTTAAAAAAAAATTTATTAATCTTGGAGCATTAAAATTTAAGAAAAAAAAATAGTTTTGAGAGTGACCATTTAATTTTGATCATTAACTTCATTATGCCCATCAAAAATCATTCAAGGAGAAAGAGTTAAAAAATAGAATATTTGATTATTGAAATAAACTTTGTTTAGATTCTTAAAAATTACAGCAATTTAAAATATTTAGAGAATTTACTTTTTAAAGCTTTTATTAAATATTAACAAGTTTTACATAAGCATAAACAAAAAAAAATTAAAATAAATAATAAAGTCTAATCGTATTTTTAAATTTATTTTCATCTAATGTCTATTATCGACATACATGCTCATCTCTTGTACTTCTTTATCGTCTATAGGAAAAAGCTTTACAACATAAGTCTTTTCAGTGTCTCTTATTTCATTTGAAGAATGAAAATCACTTTGATATGATGTCGAATTTTCTTGAACAAATTGTTTTTTAGATTCATAGAAACAATTATCTTCAGCAGCATGATTAGAGTCAAATAAGCTATCATTTATGTTTCTAACACATACTCTTTCGACTGATGGACCATTGGTAAATTCAACTGCTCTGTACAAATTTTTATCATTAGAACCAGTGGCTATTATTGAACCATGTTGAGTGTTGGTTTTCATTGAATACGGATAACTCATACTATTCAAATCTACATTGGGTATTGTTGATCCATGATACGACAAGTCACTACTATATTTTCTATCTTGAACATCAACATCACCATAGTTCATAAAAGTTGATGCATGTACTGACAAATTGTCTTCTTCAGTAACCACCTGAGAATAGTCCTCATCATAGTGTTTTATTTTTGACATACTTTCTTCATAGCCTAAATTGTAGTTTTCTCTTGAATGCGAATAAAAACCACCTTGATCTAAATTATTAGCGAAATAGCCTACACTTGATATAGGCAAATTAATCTCATTTTTTAGACTAATTTGACTTTGGGCTCTCGACAATGGATTCATTATTTGACTTTGACTTATACTGCTTGGACTAAACATAACATTGTTGTCATTATAGCGACGTCTTCTTCTTCTACAATAAAGACCCAACAAGACAGCAAAAACTAAAAGCAATGCATAGGCTAAAGCTAGAATAGCAGCGAGCCAAGCATCAGATATTTTATGTGTAGAACCAGCAATTAATGGCGGAGCAAATGTAGACTGATTTGTCACATTGTTATACACAATTGTTGATAAAGTAGTGTGAGCAATATTTGATCCAGGATGACCAGTAACATTGGAACAAAGTACAACTGTACACTTTGGTACTATGAAAAAGTAAAGAAGAAATTTACGATGACTTTGATAGTATGTGTCTGATGTTATAACTGTAATGTTTACATTAAAAGCAGATGTAAGCACTAATTGAGTAGTTAAATTTCCGGTCAAGGTTTCTTTAATAACCAATGCACCATATTGATTTACAGATTCAATTTCAATTCGATCCAAACCTATAAAACCAGATACAGAATAAATAATGATAAAGTGATCTGGTTTATTTTGAATAAGAGAATGACAAGTTTCTCTTGGATAAAGCTTTGGATACCAAGCTGAATGAATAAATCCATAATTATCATTGTGACTATTTACTGTAACATTTTTGCATATATCACACTTAATCGGCACATTGACCACTTCAAATGTTGGCACACATCGATAGAAAACACTAATTACTTGATGGTAATTGCATTTGGTCCGTGAACGTAGATTATATGAGTAAATATTACACGATTCTTGTCCAGAGCATTCTTTAATTGTAAAATCCAATGCTTCTGAGTCATCTCTGCACTCTGCTTTCCAATCAGCAACACATTCACCATGTTCATCCACAAAAACCTGTGAGAAAACAACACTTTCAATACTAAGCAAATGATTAATTTGACAAGAAAATTTAAACGAAGCAAATGATGGACAACTGGTAACTTTGTGCAAAGGCAATTCATAATTGTAGTGTTCTTTTTAAATTTTATTTAAAAAAAAAAAATTTAAGTTAATCTTTTAATTTTTATTTACGGCTTGGAGTCACTGAAGGATGAATAGGCTTAGGTAAATCATGATTCGAATATGGTGGCTCTAAATAAAAATCAATAAATTAAATCTTAATTATTTACGAAAAAACAAAAGTTTACTTGTAGAAATGGGCTCAGGTTGATAACCATTGTTATGAATAGGTTTTGGTAATTCATGGTTAGAGTATGGTGGCTCTTAATTAAATATAAAATCTTATTAAATTTATTATTTTAAATTTAATTTACTTGTAGAAATAGGTTGGTAAGCATTGTTGTGTATAGGTTTGGGCAAATCATGGTTTGAATATTGGGGATCTATTTTAAATAAAAAAAAATGAGAAAAAACTTGTAAATAATAGTAATAATTAAAGGATTATTTTTAAGTATTTTAGTTTTTATTCTAATTAAATAAAGATTAAGATAAACATGCATATTTTCTTAAAAGCTTAGTAGAAGAATTCGGCTATACTTACTATTATGATTAATAACAGGATTTTGATGATGAGGATAATTGTTAAATGGTGTCGGTGGAGGTGTCGGAGGATGTGTTGGACGAGCTGATTTAATAAAAATAAGATAATTAAATAGATTAAAAAGAAAGAGAATTTACAATGTTGGTTATATATTGGTTGAAATCCATGATCTGGCCTGACTACATTTTGATTCGAGTATGGCTCGACTTGACTTAGAGCACAAATTAATAGTAAAATACTATTAATTAATTCCATTGAGATTATTTGTTAAAATTTTGAAAAAAAAAATGACTACAAATAAATTTTTGACACTATTTATAACAAAAGATTTGGAAATGTTTGTTCCCAAAAAATTCCAGATCTACAAAATGTAAATAATAACGTAATAAAGTCAATCAAAATTGTTTGTATCTATGTGTGTGTGTGTGTGTGTATATGTGAAAAATTAGTTAAAGTCAAATTCCACAATTACTTGGGGTAAAGTACGTGATTTAGCGAATACATTTGAAAATTTCATTTAAAAAAATAAAAATAAAAACTAAAATTTATTAGTCAAAATTTTTACACTATATCACCAAGCGTTTAGCTTAATCCTCATCTATTACAAAACCAACTGTAATAATAATGGCACACACATACAAACATTGAATAGTGTAAACTAAACTTGCAAATTAGTAAAGCTCTATTCTTATTTTTTTCCAAACAAAGCTTGACATTTAGTGAAAAGAAACTATTCGGATAATTTGGACCCTTCTATTTGTTTTAAAGGTCTTAATTTTTCCTAAAATTTAAATTTTTTTTTTCTCTAAATAACTAATCTTTTCATTTGACGAATAGTTTCTTTATTCATTATTTTTAAGGCTAAAAGTAAAAAAACAAAATAGACCAGGTTGCGCTACATTAGCCCAATTACTAGTATTCATAATAGAGTTTATGTAATGAGATTAGACAAATCTTATCTGAACGAACTTTGTCAAATCATACATTCAAGCTTTAATAAATAAATTAATTCAAGTTTAGTTATTGCATAACTATTTGGGTTTAAACTTGGTTGACCATCGTTTTAGGAGAGAAATTTCGAAAAAGGAATATAGGACCAATTTGGCTAAAATATATGAACCAAGATGGCTTATTTTGCTTTGCTTTATTCAAAATTCTTTTATTTTTCAAAAGTTTACGCAAATATTAGAGTAAATTCTTTCGAATTGGGTCTAAGGCTTTAAGGCTTTTTGGTTTAGATAGAAATTTTTTCAAGGGTTGGAATAATTGACCAAATTTCAAATACTTATACTAAATAACTTGGGAAAATTTGGATGTTTTTTAATTAATTTTTTTTCAAAAATAAACTAAAAACAGTTTTTCGAATAATCTATTTAAATTTTTGTTTATTTATTTGAAGACTTTAAAAAAAAAATTATCAATTGAAAAAACTTAGATTAAAGTATTAAAATTATTTGAAAACTAAACAAACATCCAAGGGTCAAAATTATTTTGATGATCAACTATAAATAATTTTTTTCACAATAATCAAGTGTAATATTTTGCTTTTGTTCTAATTTTAAAATTTATTGTAATAATTAATCAAATGAATTTATGAAACATTTTTTTTTTTTTTTTCAAATTCAATAAAAAATTGAAATTTCTTAGTCTTTGATTTAGAGCTCGTATTATTAAAAATATTTCCAATTTTAAAGAATAAAAAGAAAATTCAAACCGTGTTGCCATTTATCCGTTTTATTAATTACATTCACAATTAACTAAATAAAAAAAAAAATTTCAGGCAATGTGAGCTTTATTTTTGATAATTCGTTTAACATTTGAAGCAGCGATTCTTGAAGCTAGATTAACCTGTTTTAGCCATTTTTTGTTTGCATAACTAGCTTCAGCTAGTAGATATTGTGCATTTTCATCAGAAGACATGCCATTTCTCAAATGTTGGAAAATTTTCATGGTTTCATTCTCTAATTTTCTATTTTCAAATTTAGAAACAGAAACTCGCGAAATTTTGCGCTGTGCAAAGCTGTGTCTAGTAGCACTTTTAATCGGAGGCAATTTGACAGACAATTTTCTGCTTGTATCTTGTTTTGAACTTTTCCTATTATCATCAAAACTTAACTCATTGATATCTATTTCAACACCTAGTTTGATTAATACATCAGCATATTTCAGTACAGTTAGACGAAAAATTATTTTGTTTAATGCATCCCTCCATTTTTGATAAGTTTTCGGAATGGGTTTTTCAACTTTAATTTTAGCTTTACTATTTGGGTTTTTATTGCTTGCATTATTCTCTTTTATTAAGCCAACTGTTTTAAAATAAAGATCAGGAAATCCAAACTTATCTTTTTCCTCCTGATTTATAAAAAAGTAAAATTTATACTTAGGTCTAAGACGATCATAAGAATTGACGTAATCTTTGAAATCATTATTATAGCCATCAACTAGACACTTGTAGCCTAATAAACCGCTTTTAGCAATTGTTTTTTTTTTGAGTGAGCTTTTAGTTTGTCCATGGTAAAAGTATACTTTATTTTTGGCTCGCTCAGCCCAATTTTTTAATCTGGCATAAAAACTAATTGAGCTAGAAAAATTATCTACTATGTTTACTTTACCACCGAATCTTTTTCCAAGCAGAAATCTAGCAACTTCTTTTTGATCCAAATTTTTCTTTTGATCTTTGTGATTGTTATGCAAAGCAAGTCTCCATGGTGGTAAACCATAGCCATCTTTGATTTCCAAAGCATGAATATGTGTGCTAGCAATTAAAGTCAATACTTTTAATTGACCATTAAGAATGGCAGCATGAATTGGACATTTTAAAAATTCTCTTCTCAAATATTCAAGTCTGTTTGAAGTATCTAAATTTTTCAATTCTGGCAGTTCTATTTTGCACCATTGCCGACACGGATGCTTTTAAAAAATTTAATATTTAAATTTTTGTTCTTTCTAATTTACTTCTTCGACAGGATGATCAGGTCTGATGCCTAGTTGCATTAAAGTTTTAACAAGATCAAAATTCCCATGGTGACATGCTATGTAAAGACCGGCTTTCATCTGATACAATTTGATCAATTCATCAGAGCTTAAAAGTTTAAGGTAATTTTTTGAATATCCATCAATTGCTGTGTTTATGAGTGCATCCCAATTGAGCCAAGTTTCCATGATTATATGACTTCCTTTTTCAATGTCATATTCAGAAAGTAACTTGGCATCGAACATTTCTCTATTTGAACTTGTTTTTAATCTAAATATGCTTAGAGGAAGACCTGTTTGATTTTGTAACAGAACTCGAATTTCTAAAACGAGCCATTTGTCTGAATCAAATTCTGGCTCAAAAATTTTTATAGTTTTTTTTTGACACTTAACAAAAACAAACAATGATGGCTTTATTTCAATGTTGTTGAAGCAGTGCAATGTTGAACTAGTTGGAATTCCCAAATCTGTTATAAACCAGTTATCATTTAGCTGTGTTGAATTGTATTTTAGAATAAAATTATTCAAATCATTTTCATCTGTTTTATAATCAATATTAAAATGATCCTTTAGTATAAATTTGATGTCACGTACTGTTTGATCTGTAGACACATTCAAACACAATATTTTTTTTTTATTTGAATATTTGAAAAATAATTTCATTCTTAGGCAATCAATGTTTTTTTTTTAATTAATTTAAATAACAAAATTTGATTAAATATTTTTTTTAAAATAAATTTTTTATAAGGTTTTTTTTTTCAGATTTCTGAAAGTTGCTTTCCTAGCTTTATTAATTAAAAACAAATATGGATTTAGAGCTAACAAAAAAAATGAATCAAAAAAATATGTTATTATTTGTGTTGGGAATTAATCTAAATTTAATTAGCTAGAACCATTAGATTATAGTGTGAATATTTTAAAGTAATTATTTAATTTTTTTGTTAAATTGAATTCCATACGAGAATTATTAAGAACAAATTTTAAAAATTTTTTAAAAAGATTTTTACTTGACAAGAATAAAATTATGAAATAATTATAAAAATCTCCTTTTTTCATATGCTTCCTAAATTAGTGATTTATAAAAATAAAATGAAATTTTTAAAAATATTTAAATATTTTCTAATAACTAGCATGGCATTAATATTTTGTATAAGAAGTTTATTTTCAAATAATTTTGAAATTAAATTTAAGCAAACTTGGAAATACATTCAATTTGAATGCGTACATGGAGATGTTTGTGGAGGCTGGGCCGACAGACTAAAAGGCTTATTTTCAGCATATGCCTTTTCTGTGCTGACAGGACGAAAATTTTTATTGAAAATGAGTAAAAATTGTGATGTAAAAAACTTTCTGGAACCAAATGAAGTTAATTGGGATGACAAACAATTCATATTGTCTAACTTCTCAAAAGTAACTTTACATTTTGGTAAGCATTCAAGTAAAGTATTTAAAAGCATGAAATCAAACCTATTGAGCGAATATTCAAACATAAATCTGATAGTTATTAAGTCACGGTACATGTTTTCAAAAACTCTCTCAGATAACCCTTATTTTAAAGTATCTATTGAAAAAATTGGCTTTGAACAGCATAAATTTAATTTGGCATTTCAATTTAAAAATTGGTACAATAAGTTATTCCGGCTGAATGAGGCGCTTCGTGTTAAAAATGAGTTTTTGTTAAAAAAATTAAAACCTGATAAAAATTATAAGCTAATATGTGCGCAAGTTAGAATAGGCGATCATGGTCATAAAGCAGAAAATGATCCCAAAGTTTCAAACGACTTTTGGAAATTTATACAAACTAGGTTTTTGTCGCGTAATAAAGCCATTAAGTATTCAATTTTTATCACTTCTGACAGAGAATATATTAAGATGGAGGCTAAAAATTTTTTCAAAAATATCACAGTTTTTTTCACTAGTAACAGTAGTGTTCATATTGAAAGATCAAAAAATAAAAAAAACTGCCGTCTTTGGCAAAATGTGATTTTTGATTTTCATTTTATGCAAAATTGTGATATTGGAGTTGTTAGCCATTCGGGCTTCGGTATTCTGTCTTTGTGGAATCGATTTGATCCTTTCAAAGAGTTGTATGTTTATACAAAAAAAAATCAAGATCAATTAAAAAATGATTATTGGCTTAGAAATAATTTGACTTTTTTGAGGTACGCCAACTTGAATGATATTTATTTTCCCTAATAAATTAGATCAAATAAAATATTAAATATAGAGCAAATAGAATTTAATTTAATGCTTAATTTGTTTGAAATAGATTTTAATAAATACTTATGAAATTTTTGTACTTTTTTATTTAAAACAGATTCACTTTTTAGCTTTTCAAAAATTGATAATTACATTGATAAACCATTGCAAATAAGAGCATCCTAAAAATTGTAATGTCTTTATTTTGAAGAATCTAAGCAGCTTGAAATTTTTTTCAACTAAATATTAGATAAAACATTAAAGATGTTTTTTTCTCTTCAAGAGTGAAGCTCTTAAAGGAAGCTTATTTGCAAGTATTTACAATAAATGCTTGATTAGAACTAAATCTTAAATTTTAAATGTTAAATTTTTTGTTTACTTGAAGAAAACAATATTTGATTACTGTATTTAAATAGTTTGAATGTGAATGTATTTCAAATATTTTATAAGAATCAAATCACAGCTTGAAGATTTTTATTTCGATCAATTCTCAGCTAATATCCACTTGATTTAAAATGCAGTCTAATTGAACGAAACTAATTCAATATTTTGTTTATTAATCTTAAAATGAAACAATTCTTAATTCTTTTTTTTTTTTCTAACTATTAAAAAAAATCTAATTTAAAACCATTTTGGAGTTACACAAATTCAGTGATTCCGTGATATGAAGCGCATTTAAATCACTTGGGCATAAGCAACTTGTCATTTTGAAAAGTCGCCGAGAGATATTTTAGCAGCGGTTCAAGCTCTTTTTGATAAATCAGATATCACTGAACACAAAAAGGTTAATTTTGATTGATACCAGCCTAAAATCTAAATTTAATGCAAATTTCAAAATTATTAGCTTAATTTCTTCATATGTATAAAAATATGAATATGTTTTTTTTTTCAATAAACATTGCTTTTTTTAGTAAACATAAAACAACTTAACTTGACCACATTGATCTATAACAGTTCTGATTTTAAAATTACCAGTACCTTAAGACTATACACTGTCAAGAAATGTATCATTTTACTTGATAAATATTTGTTTAAACTAAAGCCAAAAAGAAAACACAATCGCTAAGTATTTAAACTATTTTTTAGAGATACTCAATATACTAGAATTTAATTAAGCCTCTCTAGTGAAATTAATTAAAAGCTCTCAATGTGTCTCGTTTATTTAAACCTATGGGCAACAATAAAGGAAATGTTTGACTAAACCAATTTAACTAATAATATTAGCTCATAAATATGGCTTTTTTTCTTCTTCTTTTGTTTATTTTGATTATTTACTGATTCTAATTTACGTAATTTTTGTTTAGCTCAATCAAATTTACTTTATTTTATTAGAAAACATTAAACAAAATGAAATTATCTGTTTTTTATTCGTTAGGATTTTTGTTCTCGATCAATTTTTTTTTCTATTATTCGAGACATTTCTCAAGCAATCGATTTATATTTTATCTATTTGGTGCATTTTTAAAATAAGTAGATAACCGACTAGTCATGAGAATTTGATTGGAACGTGCTCGGACTATCTTATTCGAGCTAGTGCATTTTTGTGAATAAATAAACAACATTTAGTTGTTCACGGTAGCTTTAAATTAAAATTAATTTAAATATTCAATTAGATTTAAAAGGGTTTTATTATTGAAAATTAAAATTAAAATAAAAAAAAAAAGAAGAAAAATATTTATTTAACCAGCGTTGGATTTGTATCAAAACCTGGCCTGTCATTAATGCATTTTACGGCTGATTTAGCCCATTGAATAGGTTAGCCTTGACAGAGATTTTTAGATTTTAATCACAAGTTGTCAGCTTTTAGTGAACTTCATACAGAGTTAATTAACAATTTCTTTCTGTTTTTTTTTATTTATTTTTATTTTTTTCTATTTTTCTCTAAACTAGTTTGACATAATGGAATAAAAATTTTTAAAATTAATCAAATTTTCAACTTAAAAATCAATAAATAAAAATTAACAATTATTTATTCATTTTTAGATAATATCTAATCAATAAATAACATGTTTTTTTTTTAAACTATAGGCAAAAAACAAAAGATAATAATTTTCAACAGTGTTAGAATATTTTTTTTTCAATTGAGAGCTGTTTAGAGCATAAATATGTGTTTAACATTTTGTAATAGATTAGGCAATTTGAGTAATAGAAAAAATAATATTAAAAATTAGTAAGAAAAAATAAATGTTTTTGCTATTGATTGTAGATTTTCTAGAGATGTTCTGATAATCAAGGTGCAAAATAACAAAAGCTTTAAATTTATTTTAGTTTAGGATCAAAAAATTCAAATACATAAAAGTAGTTTAGATAAATGGAATGAGTAATTTGGGGCTTGTGCTCTTTTGAAAAAAAAAAAAGTTAGACACATATGAAATTTAAATTTTGAAAGTCTTCGGGGATCAATGGGCATTGTTAAAACGATTTAATAGTCTGCAAACCCCATAATCGCTTCAATTAACTCATTTCTTTGATTGTTTCGACCATTCATACTCATTCTGAGATTTATGTTATTATCATTATTGATAATTAAAATAAATCGAATGAGTTCGATAAGCTTAAATTCCACTAGTACGGCTAGTTTTAAAAGAATAAAAAGTCTTTGAGCAATTAATCGCATTAGAAAAGAAAATCTAAGCATTTTCCTTTGTCAGTCAGTTAACTTAATGGATTTTTTTCTATTTTTTTTAGACTAATTTAAATGGACTTGTTGATTAGTTCCATTTAGCTTACAAAAATTGCATGTCATACCAAATTCATATCAAACACTTTAATTGAATAATACACCAAGAGTCAGCTAAGACCGTGGTCTAGCACACGTCTTAATTATCCAAATTCCCATTTGGTTAATTACTTAACTAAACAAGATCAACTTAGAGATATACAAGATAAAAAAATTTGTTTTCATCATTTATTAATATTTTTTGTTGTTGTTGCTTCTATTCGGATATTAAATAGAAATTGGAAATTATTGTTTCTAGCTGAGTCAAATATGCATCGGGTTTGTGATTTCGTGTCTTGTTTAATTATAGGTAAAACAAATATTTTTTTTTTTTTATAGAAATTTTTTTAAAAATTTTATTAATATTTAAAGGATTGTTGATAAATGTGGTGAAAGGTCAAGATTTTAGAATTGAACTGAGTGATACTATGATTAAGCCGGCACCCAATTTTTACACAGTTAAAATAGGTGACACAGTCACAATACCATGTCACATAGAAAACTTGAAAAAAGCTAATGTAATTTGGCAATACAGCAAGAGCAGAATACCAGAGACATTAACAGTGGGAATATTCAATTATCGCAAAGATTTGCGTATACGTGTAATGGTAAATTCAAGTAATGAAAGAGAACAATCATGGGACTTGGAGATTCGCCGAGTTAGACTAGATGATGAGGGTTATTACTTATGTAAAGTAATGGCAGAACCTGAGTCATTAAAGAGAGCAGTTTATCTTAAAGTTGAAGCAGATTTACAGCTTAATGTTGTCAACCGTGTAGTAAACTCAAATGAAAATGTTGTGCTTACATGCAATGGTTCATTTGTGATCGATGAAAATGAGCCAATGCTACAAAGAAATGCTCCCATTTTCAAATGGTTTAAAGACGATGAACGTTTAATAGATGGAATGGGCAAAGTTAACCTTAGCATGTCTAATTTTAAAATTGAACACTATCACTTGCCTTTTATTGCCAGTAGACTTATTATTAGCAAATTTTCGGACCAAAATATTGGAGTCTACAAATGTATGTTCAGAAATCAAACAATTTCAAAGCGTGTTGATTTAAAAAATGCTATTAGTCGACGAATATTTGAGTTCGGTAATAGAGCCAGTATTCAATCGATTAGTATTATTAGTTTATTTTCAAGTATTGTGACATCTTTGTTTTTATTATTTTAACAATTATTTACTAGATTATTTTTATTTTGTCAGATTGTATAAACCGTTTTTAAATGTGTTCTTTTTTTTTCAAATAAAAAAAATTTAATTTTTAAATTAAATTAATCAAATCTTTTATTTTCAATATTATTAACTTAAGTGCTTTGAATATTTTAATTTAAGTAATTCGCTTCGAGCGACTTATTTTTTTTTTCAATTCAAATAAAAAAAGTTCATTAAATAAACATTTATTAAAAGCATTATTGAAAAAAAAAAATCTTATTTTTTTTTCTAAGAAAACATTATTTCTCTTTTTTGTTTTTATCACTGTATAGTCAGTATTTATAAGTGTTTTTTGCAATTATTTGACACGTTAAGTTCAATTAAATATTAGTCAATAAAAAGAATTTATTGATTCGATCATGATTAATAGATAAATGGTCTATAGCTACGATGTTTTTAAACTCAATTAATTTCTATTTTTTAAAGCTGAGATAAATTCCAGATTTAATCTATTAATAATTATAACTTTACCATATTCAAATTTTGAAATGAAATGTTTGTTTAATATTAGTCTGTCAAAATTTGGATAATAATTTTTTATTATGTAATCTTAAAAGTTTATTATTTTATATTCCATAATAAAAATTGAAAAATTTATTTTAAAATGCTACTAAAGCAATTTGTGTCAATTATTATTTTTTCATTATAAATTAATTTTGATCTGATCTGAATTAAATTTTTTTTTGATACAACGAAAATTTGATTTTACTGAATAAAAAATTTAAACGAATATAATACTTTATTTTATTTTTAATTTAATTATCTGTTTATCTATAATGAGCTATTGCTCCATCAGATGAAAAATAAAATAAATATAATGTAAAAAGTTAAAAATAAGGGTATTGTGAATTTGAAGATTAAAAATAACAAAAATCCTTCCTTTTTTGATAAATTAAAATTAACTAAAATAAAATACATTAAAAAAATTACTGCAACTTAGTGCAACATACTTTGTTGCACCTTTATTACCTAAGATAATTTTTCTGATGTAGTTAAAAGACAAAAATTAAAACACTAATAAGATTTAAATTGATTTTTGATTGCAACAAAGTATACTGCACTAAGCTGCAGTAATTTTTTAAAATTAATTTTATTTTATTAAATTTTTATTCATTAAAAAAGGAACAATTTTTGTTCTTATTGTTTTTGAAATTCACAATACCAATAATAAAGTTGAATAGAAAATAAAAAATATATGTAAAATATGTAAAAAAAAAGTGAAATAGATTTTTTTTATAAAAAAAAAGATTTAGTTTGGAATTTTGAAATGTTAATACTTTCTTTTTAAATTTAAAAAAAAAATCACAAATAAAATTTACAATAACAAATTAACCTTTGATAAATTTGCTGATGTTAAAATTGATAAAGAATTAGAATCATATCAATAAAATCAATCAAAATTTATTTATTCCATTTAAGATATTAAAAAATAATTTAAATATTAATTTTTTTAAATATTTTAAAATTTATAACAATTAAGATGCAATTTTTGAAAAAACGAAAACGATAAAACAATTGGCCTGTTTTAACAACGTTTGACTTATCGTTTTTTAAATTTTTATTAATTTTTAAAAATTGAATCAAAAATTGAATAGTTAAAACAAATTAGCATTAAAATAAAAATTATTCTCATTATTTCTACTAAATAAATTTGTTTTAAGGCAAAATCAAACTTAGATTAATTATTTAAGATTACGAAAATTTGAAATTATCGTAAGCTATTACTAAATAAATAGCCCGTATAGCCGAGAGGTTTGCGTGTTAGTCATTCAAGCAAAGGGTCGAAGGTTCGATCCCCGCAAGGGGAGAGAAAATCTTATGAATGTTTCTGTAGTACGGGGCGCATGTTTTAAACCCCTTTCATTAAAAAAATGGGGGACCAGTTTC
>VANL01000840.1:0-22328 GCA_006352455.1 Brachionus sp. 'Tiscar'
GTTTCACACGGGTAGGATTATTTTTAACAATTCTAGAATGAACGATAGAAGAATTATGTATGACTTAAGTATTTAGCTTAAGTCTTTTTACATCTATAATTTAAAACAAATTTATTCAAAAATTAATAATAAAAATTTCAAAGAATTTTATAAAATTTTTTTTTCATCTAGTCGACATGCGGCTATATTCCATACGCTTTTGTTTAACTAAATTTGCACTTGATTTAATAGCTGGAGTCTTTTTTGGATCGATAACACAATACTCAATTCGACTCATCTCTAATGATTTTGTCTCATTTCTGCCATTTAGCGTGTTTTTTTTAGGAAATAAAGTTTCCAATTTAGAGTCTTTTAGGTTTTCATTGCTAGCCTCTTGTATTGAATTAATTTTCAGACGTTCAGGAATGATGTAATTGAGCTTTGTCGACGACGATGACAAAGCACTCTTGAATTTTTCATAGTTTAACTTTTTATACAGAGCTCCGGATGTATTTGGCACGCTCAATTTATTCTTTGAGCTTAATGATACAGAGCTTTCGCTTGAGTCATTATTTATTTTTCTAGCTAAGTGTAAAATGTCAGGATTTACCTCTTCCATATTTACATAAAAACTTTTATTTTTAGCTAAGTCCTCTTTTGGATTTACTGTAGTGTTAACCGAGTTTACGTCCATGCTTGTATAGGACAAGCTAAGTGGCAAACGCACAAGGCTTTTAATGTCATTTACATAATAAGGCGAGTTTGATTCGGTAGTATCAGGTGCCGGCTTCTTTGTCTGTTGAGCGGAATTAGGACGAATAGTGCAAGTTGAGCTGTTACTTGACGGACTGATAGAATCTTGAATTTTATTTGTCTGATTGGTCTGAGATTTTCTTTGTGGAAGACTTGGCTCATTTGCTTTGGACACATTGGTGCTTGCTGTCGTGTTCATCACGGATATAACAGACAATGTGTTTGATTCATTTGGCGAGCTGAAACAATTATGATTCAAATTGCACAAATTATGAGCGTTGTTTAGAATCACTTTGTGCAATGTGTCATTCAATCGCTTTGCTTTATTGCACTTAAACGCAAATAAACCTTCGCCTGTGGGACATTTTCGGCCAGATTCAAATAGAAAAATGTCCTTGTAATAGCCGTAGCGGCGCACGCCATTTAACGGCCACTTTATTTGCTCGATAGAGTCCAAACTTTTCTGATAAAGTATTAGAAAATAGTTGGTCACTTGGATCTGGCCTTTTGAGTGTTTAAACAAGCGAGCGTCTACATTGTATACATCAAAATATGATGATGAATAGGATTCGAATCGGTTCGGTGAACAATTTCCCATTTAAGAATTAATTAATTTTGCAAAAAATTTTATATTAGTTACATATTTTTTGTTATCTAAATTTTTTAAAACAAAGTTTAGACTCTTAGAAAAACTAAGTAGAATTTTTTCAAAATTAAAAACTTAATGAATATAAATTATTTAAGAAGAAGCCTATAATCAGACCTGAATTACCTATTTTTGAAATTTTTTATTTACCTTAAAAATGGTTGTTTCTATCGAAATAGCTTTTAATTTTATCTTGATTATAAATTTTTTTTTTTTTTGAAAAAAAAAAATAAGGAAAAAATGGCAAATATTTCTAAAGCCAATTTTTATTTAATGTCAACAATGATAAAGCTGGCCTATTTGCTTGTCTAAAAATTCCAAAAAAAAATAAATTTAAAATATTGACTTTTTAGCGTTATTCTTATTTGATCTACATGAGAGTGACTTAGAAAAACAATTCTAATTGAAAAAAAACTTTTTGATTTTTTTTGACTATTCAGGCACTTGAAAACAGAAAATCAACTTTTATTTTTTAAAAAACAAAATTAATTATTTTTTAAATTTTGATAAAAACCATTTTTTTCTATATTTTTGAAATTTAAAATTGCAAGTCTGCTAAATATTGCTCTGAAATTTATGACATGATATTTTAGCTTTAAAAGAAAAAGACATTTATATTTTTAAAAAAGGATATAAACTAAATATAATGTTGAAAACTATTAAACTGTTCTATTTACTAGTCTAAAATACACGAAAAAATTTAATTTAAAATATCGACTAATATTTTATTATTAAAGCCATTTGATCGACACAAAAATATGGATAAAGAAACCAAGTTTAGACAGATTAAGTGGTGGCTAATGAATTACGTTCTAGTTTTTTTTTTGTTCTAAGCATAAATAATTAGTCGAGTTTTTTAAAGCTAAATAATGATTAAAAAGATGATATTTCTATTCTTTTTAAGATAAATTTATTTCAACACAAAAACGAATTACGAACAAAAAAAATAATTACTCGAAAAGATCCACAATCAAAAGAGTTATAATCTAAAGGGTAACTAATCATAATACGAAAATATCTCGTAATCCGAACTTTAAGTCCTTAGATAATTAAACAATTTAAGTTCAGCTCTTTAATTATTAATTTACAGTCTACAGATATTACTCTTCATCTTCGTGATCTTTTTCGCTTAATCCAGGACAATTTTGCAGCATGTCGTTTTCATCATTGAAAGCCGATGCGCACCAAACACAATACAAGTACTTTTCTCTCAAGTATAAACAAATAGAATCAATTTTTTTAGCCATTAACTTTCAATATATTTTAATAAAATAAAATTTATTATTTTATCAAAAAAAACTTCTTCATCTTCTTCATCGTCTTTTTCATCCTCATCAATGTCACTCATATCCTCGCCCTCATTTCTCTCTTTTTCTATCTGAACCTGTTCGTTATATTCTCTATCTTCAAAATATTCTTCTTGACTTTCTTCATCTTCCTTGGATAGAGCACCACTATCAGTCTCCAAAAAATTTTTTAACCTTTCGTCAAAAACATTTTTTAAATTAATTTTTTGCCTTATAGGTCTATCTAATATTTCATCTTTATAATCTTTTTTCAAGCTTTGACCTAGCTCTGATTCAGTGTATATAAAATCCACTTTAGTATCTACTTGGCTCTCAAGCTTAATAGTCTCAATAGTTTCCTTTTCTTTTTGTTTTAGAGCTGAAAGAACATTATGAGGCCAATACCAAGATATTTCTGGTTTTTTTAAACCCTTAAAATAAGTTTGACAAAAAAATTTAATTGTTTTTCCATTGATTGAAATCGAATACTTTTGAAGAGTCTAATTGGTAGCATATACGCTGACACTTGTGCAAATTGTATCTTAATTTTCTTAGATTAAATTTAGCTCTTTTAAATTTTAGATAGGACTGCTCGGTATTTTTTTCAAATTGTCTTTTATTTGCTTTCAAATTTTCTCTTAGTTTTTCTATTTCTTCTAGATTTTGTTTTCTAATAGCAGCTTGTCCGAGGCCTTCTCGGTCTGTTTTGATTTCGACTGGAATCGGCTCCAACAGTTTGTTATTCGATTCAGTGCCGGACTTTCCAAGAGCTTGGCCTGTTTTGTAACCCATTTTTAGCATTAGATTAAAACCTTTGTTCTCAGGCTTTAAGGAAGAAACTTCCAGAGCCTCTTTTCTCTTTATTTCTTCCAATTCTTTAACTGGCAACTGTCGGTTTTGTTTATTTTTGATCTCGGCTTTTTTCTCAATTTCATTACGTCGAGCTGTTTTTCTGTTAAATACTAAGCCTGGACGAGTGTCTTTTCTTTAAAAAAAAATTTAAAAACCCACACTCAACTAATTGAAATTCAAACATTTGGTTAAGTATTTTATCTGACATATAGTCGTCTTCGTCGGAGCCACTGTTCGAGCTTTGTTGATCTTTTCGTGACATGGTTTATTAAAATTAACAAAAAAATTTAAATTTCAAGTCTATCTAGAAAACAAAAAATGTAAATTATAATTAAATGCAAATGCTTTATTATTTATAGTTTCGTTTTTATGTTGATATAAAAAAAAAATTCAAAAGGTTTTTTAGATTTGGCAAAAAAATTATTAAAGCTCACGTCTAATTGAGAAAAAATTGTAGGTCTTCGCTAGTTTTTTCGTTTGTTTGTTCATTTTTTAAACTATTTTATTATAATTTTTGTCACAAATTATTTAAAATTGTAATTTAACATTTAATTTTTAATTATTTTAGAAAAAAAAAAATTACATCAACACTGTAAAAATTTTGTTTAATTATGAAATATGATTTTTTTTTCTTATGACTTTTAAATAAAATCTGATTAGAAGTTGAAGAAAAAAATAAAAGAAAAATTTTAATATAAACTTTGAACAGTGATTTTTTTATTCGAATGATTAGTTTAACCTTTGAATCAACCTAAATTTAAGATTCAATTCCTGCATCTGTTTTAATTTTATAAAATTTTAAACGATTCAACTAGTAAATGCTACACCAAAGCTAAAAATAAATATTTATATAAAAATAAAATGTAACTAAAAAATAAAAGTATGAACTATTAAATAGAAACAAATTGAAAAAATATTTGATTAAATTAAATTTAAATCGATTAATTTAAACTAATAAAATAAAAAAAACAGGTAGACAAAAAATTGTCTAAAAAAATTTATAAAAAACACTTTTTAAAATTTCTATTTAAAGATTTTTAAATAGAAATTTCTGATTATATTCGTTTTTAAAATTTCAAGAATTTTGAAATAATTAAAATATACTTTCATATACCAACAAATTATGTCTTAAATTAATAAAAAATATGGAGCTGTAAGTTTAAATTTTTGAAGACTATCCGAAGCATAAAATTTCTAATAGATAGATTTTCAAATTGGCCCTAAAATCTATGAAAAAATAAACATTTATTATTTCTAATCCAACATGCAAATTCATATGTTAATTAACAAATGAGTTTAATGATATTTTTTCAAATGAGGAATCTTAAGATTAATTCGAAATTTGAAAAGTAAATTTTCCAGCGACTTGTTCATCTTTTGCACACTTTATTCGACAGTTTATTTTTCAAATAAGCTAAATTTATGTACGATAAGAATCTGTGACAAAATAATATTTTTTGGAATTATTTATTTGCTATGGTGCATTTAAACAAAAGTAGACAAGCTGATAAGAAAATCTAAAATTTTAATCATAATTAAATTGTTAAATTTACGATTAATAAAAAAACTAAACAAAATAAAAAATTTAGAAAATACGCCCTTGCAAAAAAAAAACTTTTTTATCTAAATGTAATTCAAATCAGATCTACATTTTAATCCATTATTAGATTAAAATTATTTCCTGCAGCTAAAGTAAACAGCTTCCTAATGTTTTTAAAAATGCCCGTATTTATTTATCTATAAAGCAATTTAGATCAAAATCTTAGCATAAATTATCACTATGTATCAGACCGCGGAGCCATTTTTTCACTAGAATGACTGAATTTTTTTGAAAATCAAATATTTAAAAACTAAATTTTTCAATATAAAGTATCTAATTTTCTGCTTAAAATCAGACAAAAAAATTTAAAATAAATTTAAATTAAATTTGCAACCAAGCTTTTGCACTCTGAATTGCAATCAAAACACACGCTTCAATCCAATACGGATACTCATAATAAACTATGCATTTTTGAAAATTTCAAATTATAAAACTAAATTCGACGCTACAGACGCCAAAGAAATATTATTATTTTGAATTAAACGTATGTTTATTGAATAATATAACATGCAATTTGAGATTATATTCAAAATTAAAGAGAATAAAAAACCTTTTGTAGATGGCACCTTTAATTTAGTTTTTTTGTCATTTTAGATTTAAATCAAGCAAAAAAATATGGCCAACCGTCGAATCTGTGGAATTATCGGAGTAAATTTAGGAAAATAAATTTTTTTTTTTTAATTTTTTTATTATTAGGGACAAATCAGAAGTCTCTCAACATCTGCTCCTCAAGCTAGTGGAAACGTAAATACAGTCAACCAAAATTAATTTAAAATATACAAAAAATTTCTATTTATAAGTCTTTACCAATTCAATTATACGGACTTGAGGGTCGATATGCTCATGCCATTTATTCAGCAGCAGTAAAACAAAAGTCCCTTGATGCCGTAGACAAAGACTTCAATTCTATTTTGGTAAGCTAGCAGAAAAATTTTTAATAATGAAAATTGTTTTATTGATTCAAAAATTTAGGATACTTTTAACAAAGAAAAAGGTCTAAACGATCTTTTAAGAAATCCTCTATTGACTAAAGATCAAAGACAAAGTAAAATAATTAAAGTTGATTTTTTTTTAAATAATTTTCAAAAATTTAAAATAGATGCAGTGAATGAATTGGCTGTTAAGAAAAACGCCAACAAGGTTACTGTCAATACTTTAAGTAATTTGTTTACTTAAATTTTTTTTGTTTTCAAGTATTTTTCTCAGGTGTTTTGGCTGAGAATGGTCGATTGGGTCGTTTGCAGGGTGTTGCCAAAGCTTTTGCAACTTTGATGAGAGCTCATAGAGGTGAAGTACAGGCCAAAGTAACAACTGCTAAAAAATTAGATGCCAACGAAATGAAAGAATTACAGACTGTATTGCAAACATTTGTTAAAAAGGGAAATACTTTACAATTAGAGACCAGAGTTGATCCGTCTTTGATCGGTGGAATGGTTGTTGAATTAGGCGATCGATATATAGATTTGTCTATTTCTTCAAAATTAAAAACCTTTAGCAATTTGGTCAAGGAAACATTGTAAGACACGAATATTAATGAAATAGCGAATAGTTTAAAAGACCGGGATACTTACAAAAATATTCAAAGATAAAATATTTTAAAAAATAAATTAATTTAAATTCTAAATTTAATTTTAATATAAAAATAAACAAGTTTAAGGGGAAAAAATCTATGGCTGCTATAGCCATTGTAAATTTTAAGTATAAAATTTTTAAAAAATCAGCTCAAGAGTATTATTAGTTTTATTTTAATTTTTATTTCATTAAAATTAGTTTTTTTAACAAAGCTTGTTTTTAATAGAAGATAGATAACTATTAAAAAAAAAGTTTTAATTTTTTTTAAAAAGTTTACAAAAGATAAAAATTGTAAATTCAGCCGGTATTGTTAATTTCTAGGACAAAAATAACAAAAACTTTTCATTTTTTGATAAATCAAAATTTACTGAAATAAAATGCATTTAAAAAAATACTGCAACTTAGTGCAACAAACTTTGATGCATCTTTTTTAACTAAAATAATTTTTGTGATATAAATGAAAGACAAAAAATAAAACATCAATAAGATTTAAATTGATTATTGATTTTGTGTACTTAAAAATATAAAATAAATTTTTTATTTTAGGCTAAAAAGATGCATTAAAGTTTGTTGCACTAAGTTGCAGTATATTTTATTTTAGTAAATTTTGATTTATCAAAAAATGAAAATTTTTTGTTCTTTTTGTTTTTTATTTTCACAATACCAATTCAGCCTCTGTTAAAGCTGATTTTAATTAGAGTAGTAATTGTATTAAAGAATGCTATGCTGGTCTTATAGATCCGTGAGATTGTTATCAGACAGACTATTACATATGATGTGCTCGATTGTTGCCCGTCCAGTAGTCAAGAATTGCTGACTATTAAAATTGTTGACTGTTTAAGCAGTTGCTATTTCTATTTCACCAAGCAAAACATTACAGGAATTGGCTACTCGTTCGGAAAAGAAATTTCTCTCTGCAGGTACTTGATTTTTTCTTTAAAATACTTGAAGTGGTGTCCTCTTAAATATAGTAACCTAACTTTATGAATAACTTTATATAAAATCTAACAAACGATTTTTGATTTTCTATACATACAGGGATGTGATACGTTTTCTTTTTTTTCATTGAAGAATCCTATTTTTATTTGTTTATCTATATCGAACTAATACTCTTTTAGAATAGGAATGAAAAAAAATCAAATAAAACTAAATAAAACTAAAAAAAATAGAAGTAAAATATAAAAGAAAAATAAATATTGAAATCGAGAATTAATATAATAATATTAAGCTGCAATAGTAACCATGACCACCACTGCAAGTGTGCTTAGGCACACTATGGCAGCTGCTGGATTACGCTTAATTACATGTTTGATTATTATAGGATTGCCGGAAAAATAAGCTTTAATAGGGGAACAGTTCAGAAAATGAGTGGGGATTCAAAGTGCATAAAATTAGGCATCATATAATTTTTGCTTTTTTTTTATGTAATTTTTTCTTTTTAATTTTAATTTTACTTTATTTTGAATTTTTTTTCCTAAAGAACTATAGCACGGTATAGATAAACGAAAAAATAAATAAATAACTTTAATTAGTAAAATAAAGAAAAAATGAATACTTTTTATTTATCTAATTTTTTGTTCAGAAATCTGCCTATAGAGAGTAATCTAAAATGGTTAATTTTAATATTTTAAGAAAAAATCGTAAATTTTTCAAAAAATCTTTTCTGAATATTTAATTAAAAAAAGCAAAAATGTCAAAAAAAAATAAATTTTTTGCGTAAATTTTCGTTTTTGAATTTTACTGGGTTATGATCATAATTTTAATTAATAAATTAATCATGATTATTTTTTTTTATCTTAATTTGTAATATCTTGATCTAAGAGATAATGGACACTGATCTCTAAATTGCACTTTTAGACTCGAAATAATTACACTTAACAAAATTATGGGATAAAATATTATATTTTATTCAAATATATTCAAAATGATAAAAATATTCATTTTTAGATTCAAAGCAGAGAACATTAGTTTTCAAGAATAAAAGGCTTAAAAAAAATTTCATTTAATTTTTTTTCAATTTTTTTATTGACAAAATATATTATGACATTTTATTTTGAAAAAGCTTGAATTAATTGACTTTAAACTTAAATGAAAATCAGCTTTAAAAATTAGTTAAAAATGAATAAATACTCAAGAGTTTTTTTACAAAATTCCATCCGGTAATTCTTAGTTTTAATATCATTTAAAGTTCTAAATAAAGATTTAGTATTTTTTTCTTTAAATTTAATTACTTGAAAAATTTGTTACTATTTATTTGTTTTCTTAATAACTTCAGCAAAAAATTACTTGAAATAATTTTTCAGATGAAACAGTCTGATTAAATCTAATAAACTTGAAAATTTTTTTGTCGAATTTAAATTCATTTTTACAAATTAAAACAAAATTTCTAATTGGAATTAAACACTAGAGAAAAAAATTCTGTTTATTTATCTTTCTTGTTTTTAATTTTTATCAGACACATTTGACAAGTTGCCAAAAGTTTGCAAGAAAATATGTATTTTTATCAAACATTAGTATTTTAAATATAATTAAATTTAGGCGAATTTTTTCAAAATATTAAGTCACAATTGTCTAAAAACTAAATTAAAAATCGATATCATATTCTTTCGATCAAATTTTATTTTTAATCTAATGTATCCTAGTTGAATTCAAGTAAGATAATTCAGAGACAATCAATTTTCAAAGCAATTTGTATCAAAAGCACTTAAAGCTATTTGAATTTTGAAATTGGAGAACATAAATATTGATTCATAATAGAAACTATAACAGAAATAAATTTAATCTTTTGTTCAAATACCATTTCGATTTTATATTAGCCAGTGAATTTAATCTGAACAAAGATTCAAAAATCAATTTTGTTTTTTTATTGAGCAGATCCCGTATAGTTTTTATTTAGGGAAAAAAAAAGAGACAAAACAGGAGGTGAATTTTTAATCCAGCAATGAATGTAATCAGTGAGTTATATAATAAAATTATAAATTTTCTTTTCAAATTTACTGTTTTTTTTATATTTATTTTTTAGAAAATCAATAAAAATTCCATTCATTTTCTGTTATAATTTTTTTTCTATTAATTTAAAGCTCTTTTCGCATATCTCCCTCTTTTCTCTTTTCTTTCTTCAATTTTGTTTTTGATTTAAAATAAGAAACTCTTCAACATTCACCTAAATAGGCCAGCAAATTCAATTTAAAATGTCCCTTTATTCGAAAATTAATTTTCATTTTAGATAATATATAGTTAAATAAAAAAATAAGATGAAGATAACAATAAGAAGAGATGATAATGAAATGGAAGCCACCTATGAAGTGAATGAAAACGAGCTTACTGTATTAGACTTAAAAGACATGATCGCTAGGAACAACTTTGGGCCAATAATCGAGGAACAACGTTTGGAATACAATAAAAAGCGTTTAAAAAATAGCCATTTTTTGTCTTATTATCAAATAAAAGAAAAAAGTGTTTTAATTTTAAAATTACAATCAGCAAGCACTTCCTCTTCAAATACTTCAACACCAAGTGCATCAGATGATGATTATGACATCGAAGATGATCAACTACAGGTTACTCAAAACTAGGGCTTTTCTTTAAAATAATTTTTTGTGTTCTTGGTAATTTTGGATTTTTAATTTAAAATATTAGTAGCTATGAACATTTTTTTTTTTTTAAATTTTTTAATTCAAAGTGTCCCAATACAAAAATTTAGAGTTAAAATTGTTTAGCAGGGATTTTTTTTTTAATTATGTGTGTTTTTTATCGTTAATTTAGGTCCATTTGAAATGAATAAATTTTTTTTTATTTTACAGAACTAGTAAATTTTTTATTATCTGTTGATATTTGGAGAATCAATTGAGCTGTTTTAATATTAATTCATATTTTATGATGAATAAATTTTGAGAGAAAATGTAATTAATCTTTTTATTAGATTATGCATCCATAACATGTAGATTTAAAACAAAAAATAATTCAAGATATAAAGGAAAATTTAAGTATTCTAAAAGCTATTTTACCTAAATTTTAAATAAGTCTTTAATTTTAAAATGAATTTCAATTAATCAATTTTTAATGATGCGATTTAAGAACGAGTAATTCGTTGACATTTTTCAGTGAAAGTTTTTTTTAGTTTTAATGTAAAATTCTTCTTAATTGGATTCAAATCTTATGGTGAAAATTTTTGGATGTAGAATGTTTTTTCTTTCTTTCCTTTAAAAAAGCATTATGACATAAATTATCGATTTATTATTTGCATATGAATAAGCTTGAAAACAAGCGATTTTATTCGAAAAATTATAAAAAATAAAATATTTTTTATTTATAAATAAAACTAGAACTAGTTCAATTTAATTTTCAACTACTTAAAAAAATTTAGTCTTCCTGATATATATTAATTATTAAATTCTAATTTAACCTTTCTGGCTGAAAATACTGAGAGATTCATAAAAATATGGGATTTTTTATGACCGTTTTCCATTTTTTAACTGCCGTTGGACAAAATGCTATCAATAATAAAAAATTATTATTTAAGCTGTTCTTTTTAAGAAAATACTTGACTATTTGTCTAAATAATTAAGTTAGGCCATCATTCAATGAACTGATAAAATAAACTTTTTAACTACATTATTTGACTAAAATTCTAATTAACTGAAAATAAAATAATTAACTGATATAAATATAATTCGAGAGGCAAATATACTAATTAACTAGCAAATAATTTATTTATTGAAAATCAAATTTTAACAGTGTAAAAAAATGAATATAATTCTGTTGACATAAGTTAAAATTGACAAAAATTTTAATTGATAAGATTAAATAGACAAAATTCGGTAAAATTTAGATTCAGTATTTTTATTTGATTGAGTAATGCATATTTTATTACTCAATCAAATAAAAATTGTTTAGAGTGAATCAAATTTTTATACACAGGCTTTATTAACTGTCAATGAATAGTTAAACCTCGAAATAAATTTTGAAGTGTAGAAATTTTAGTCGAGGAAGAAATAGAATTTATACAAGACTTTTAATTTTGAAAAAATGAAAAAATTACATCATTGAAAAATAAACGTATATAAAATAAATGATTGCTAAGTTAATCATATTTTTCATATTTTAAATTGTAAAAATTAGAACTTAATCATTCACTATTGAGTCATGCTCATTGATTGAAACAATTTCAGTCATAATCTTTTCGTTTTCAGATTCTTCTACTATGCATTTTGAAAGCAAGCATTCAAAACCAATAAATGAATAAAGCATAGATGAGTTTAAAACTAAAATAGAAAATTTCAAGTTTTTCTAATATTTTTAAATTCGAAATTAACTTGAAGTTTATCTTAATAAAAGCACTTGCACTTGTAATATCTTAATAAATAAAAGCACTTGCCTTACCAATAAAAAATTCTAATACGATATTGCCAAATCAAGTGTTTATCATGAAATGAAAACCGAATTACAATAATTATTCTTGTGATGAAATATAAGGACTATTAACACTCAAACACCGGAGGAGTTTTTTCGGAGCTTTTTACTATATCTTTAATTTGTATTTGCTTAAATAAACGTTACCAATTTTTTAAAATTTTATTTCAAATCAGATATTTAAAATCAAAAAATATTTAAGTTAATTTATATTTTTGCAAAATATGCTTATTTTCATGGAAAAAAAATAAAAAATAAAAAGTAACTCAAGGGGTCCAAAAAACCCCTCCGGGTTTTGAGTGTTAAATAAAAAGTAAGACTAAAATATTTTAATATAAAAAAAAAATTACTTAGAAATTTTGAGTTTAAATAAAATAGCTGTTACTAGTCAATTAAAGTTTTTTAAATCTTCCAACAATTCTTTTATAATCTTAAATTATTCACTATATGAAAATTATCAATTTCTAAATTGTTTCTAAACATTTGATTAATTTGGTTTCAAATTAAGTGCTTGAATATGTAGATGAGTGTGAGCTTGTAAATTAAATGTTAATTCTCTTCTTAATACCGAATTGGAACATATTTTTTTTCAAATAAAGTATTGTGAATTTCAAAAATAAAAAAGAAAAAAAATTTTGATAAATCAAAATTTACTAAAATAAAAAATATATAAAATAATACTGCAACATACTATGTTGCATTTTTTTTATTTAAAATAAAAATTTTCTTTTTATTTATTAAGGTAAACAAAGGCAATAATCAATTTAAATCCTATTGATGTTTTATTTTTTGTCTTTTATTTACATCAGAAAAATTATTTTAGGTAAAAAAAAAGATTAAACAAAGTTTACTGGACTATGATGCGATATTTTTTTAAATATTTTTTATTTTAATAAAATTTTGATTTATCAAAAATGGAAGAATTTTTTTCTTTTTGTTATTAAAATTCACCATACCAAAAAAAGAAAAATTTAGATGTCGAAAATTCGCGCGTAAAAGATCCGTATTTAAGTCTGAAAAATTCAGTGCTGGATTTCCGGATCCGGCTTTTAGGAACAATTTTTTTAATTAATTAATTTTAAACTTTATTTTCAAACTTACTAATGTTGAAAATCTCTAAGTCTCTTAAAAAATGGCAAATTTTTTTTATTTGATTTGTTTTTTCAAAAATTACTAAGTTAATTTAAAAATTTTTACATGCTTAAGTATTTAAAAAAATAAAAATACGCATAAAAAAGAATTAAAAAGATAAAACAATAATCAAAAATTTGTTAAAAACTGCCTAATGTATGTCTCGATAAATGGTTTTTCAAGCTAATTTTTACTTGTGATGAGAAATAGATTTCAAAAATAATAACATGAAGATTCATTTCAATCAATTCAACTAGTCGGAAGATGGTGTGTCAGAACAAATAGTTAACTAACCAGTTGTTAGCTTTTGGAGTTATTGTAAATGATTTACAATCACATTCATTCAGGATTGGAATTCGAAAAAATATTATCCATTTATCTTTAGCACTAATACCCAGAGAAAAATTTCTAAAATTTAAAAACAAATTTAAAAAAAATATCTATTGTGAGATTTAAATTTTACAAGGAGTCTATAAAGCCCATCGGGTAATGCACTTATAATTGCTTTAAAAAGATATAATGATTTGAATCTCTAAAACAATGGGAATTTCTCTGTTTTTTTATGGCTCTAAACACAATGAAGATACTTGAAATTATTATTTTTTATTATACAAAAGAATAGGATGTCGAACCAAATTTTATTACCAAATTAAAATTTCTGAGACCAGAGTAAGTTATTGATTTATTAAAATTCAAAATATGTAAATAGAAAAGGGAAAAAATTTTCCTTCTTAATTTAATTGAGCAATTTTTGGAAAATTCTCTCAATAGGGAATCCCTTTTCAAAAATCAAAAAGAACTTGTATAAAAATATTTATTTTTTAAGAATAAAATTAAAAAATTTTATCTTTAATTCAATAAGACTAACTTCATTAAACAATCGAATCGGAAATCTTTTTGATCTTAGATTTAAGAAAAAAATTACTAAAATTATTTAGCTAAATTTAATAAATTAATAAAAGTAAAAAATAAAATTTCAAACGTGTTCTATTAGTAAGCTAATATTGTAAAAATTTTACCAAACCACTGAATCTAGGATCCTTTATAGCATTTGTTTGAATTTGTTTATTTTTAATTGTTTGCCTTTGCAATGTTTTCATTCTAAGCTCTTCATTTAGAACAAACTGCTTGCCGATTTTAGTAACAGTAAGCTCGACTTTACCGGGATAGTGGTCAAGAAATTCTCTATCTGATTTAGAATATATACAGTACAAGTCCTCATCTATTTGAGTTAAATTCTTGAGAGTGGGCAATTTTGGCAAAAGCTTTGGTCTAGACAAATCTTTTCCTTTATAATTAAAATTAATTTCAGACGAATAATTTAGCGACGATGTGTCAACATTATTGAGTTGGTCATTTAAAATTTTTAACTTAGATTCAATCAATGGGTCTATTTGACCATGTTTGTTCTTTTTTTTCATGGTTGAATTGAGTGCTGTACGCAAATTTTCAAGTTTTTTATTAGTGACATTTCGACACACAAGCCGATAGTGATCCCTGAAATTCAGATCGTCTTGAGACCATTTGCTCCTTTTTTGCTTAACACGGTTCAGAAAAACCTGTGAGCCATTTTCGACATTTTGAAAATTTCGCGTAAAATCTATACTCAGCCGTCTGAACCGTCTGTCCAGCTCCTTATCAAATGAAGCTTGATTTTTGTACAACACTTCGGCATATTTGCTCTTCAGGTCCTTGTCGATAAGCTTGAGCGTCATTTTATGTTCTCCCTTAAAAAAAATGTGGATTTACCTGAAATTGTTCATTTAAGGACTTAGGAAAATTAATTAGGAAAAAATTGAAATAGCTTAGGGTTTTTTAAAGCTCTCTGTATGAATTAAAAATTTATTTCTTTTGTTAAAAATTAAGAAATATTTAAGTTCAATTTAATGGCTGAATTTTTGTTAGAAAAAAATAATAAAAACAGCACAACTTGAATTTCTATGAACAAAAACTAAATGCTAGCAATCACCTTGCCAATCTGATTGTTTTAATTTAACTCAATTTGGATGATTTACTAAAGCACTTACACAAAAATCTATCTAAATCTATTTAAGGAATGCCTTCGAGGGATACTATTAGACTTGGCGATATTTAGACTGTGACTTTGAACTAAACGCTAAGAAGAATAAATAATTACATTTTTTATTCTAAAAATTCTCGTGTGATTTAAAAGTTTTACAAAATAAAATATTCGTGAAAATTAAGCACTTAATTGGCCTGAGTTTCTCTCAAGGAAATAAATTTTACATTAAACAATAAAAAAATTTTAACAATAAATTATTAATTAATTTTCTTGATTAAGAACTCTTTAATAGAAAAAATCAATGAGAATTATTTTCATTTTCAATAATGGTTTTCATGCAAGTTTCTAATTTTCAATCAAAAATATTTTTTTTTAGAAAAATCCTTCTTAATTTGAAAAATTAAAAAATTATCTTATTTAAATATAATTTTTTACCATTTGAAAACAGCTAAATAAAATTCAAATTTGTAAAATCACACAAAGCAAATATTTTTTTCAATGTATTGGATTGCATAAATCGATTTTGTCAAAAAAAAACAAATTGTTTCAAGATAATAATAAAAGTAAATTTTGAAAAATAGAGATGCAAATATTTACTTTTAAAAAATAACACAAGCTATGACTTGATTTACAGGCTAAACAAGATACAGAATACATTAGATAATCACTAATTTCAAATTCAAAAAATAAATTATTTGTCAAAATAAGTAATAAAAGAGAGAAGTGTTTTTTTTCTTAAGTAAATAATTAGTTTTACCTTACTTGTTCAACGCCTTTGCCAATATAGAATAAAAAAGTCAAATATTTAAAAAGATAAAGAAGCTTACAAAAACCGTAAACTCTTGTTAATAATAGCATGTAATACTTACGGTTTTTCGAGTATAATTAAATTTAAAAATAACCGAAAAAAGTTTTTTTTTAACAAAATATAGTTGCATGTAACCAAAAGGCAATGTTTGATTATGCTTGCAAAATTATATTCATGAACTTTTTTAAAATTGAGTTTTTTGTTATTTTTGAAAATTTTTAATAAGTAAAATGATTAAATAATTAATTTTGTTGTAACTATTTAAAATATTTTAAAGATAAAAAAATCTCTATTGATAAATTTTAAATAAAAAGTAAAATTCTAGGAAAATAATTCTTTTTACAACTCGTAATTTTTTAATTTAAAAAAAAACAAAACAAATTTTACCAAAAATCGGCTTATTATTTAGAAAAAAAATCAATTAAATTTTTTATTAAATATAAATATCATAGTTCAATATTTTGCATTAATTTTATAAACAGATATTTGCTTTTTCTATTTTTATTTTTTTATTTATTTAAGGACAGAATAGCGAAAAAACGATGAAGAAGAAAACATGCATTTTTGGATTAAATAATTAAATAATTAATTTATTTGAAATTTAATAATTTTAAAATTCATGTATTTTTTGCTAAATTAAATTTAAATTTTTAATAATTTCAGTTTCAATTATACATATTTTGTAGCCTACAAAATATGTATAATTGAATATGTATATATGTATAATAGAAAATGCTATCTTTTTACTATTATAATTAAATTTAAGTAAATGGCTATATGGCGATGTTGAAAAAATTAAATCAACAACAATTAAACCTAATCAGAAAAAATTTTAAATTTTAGGTGATGATCCTCCATTAAAATTAATAGAATTCTATTTCACTCATAAGCAGGCATTAGCACTATTTTTCTTTCGAGTATCAGGTTTGGGTTAGGATTGAGCATGTTACGCAACCCGGACCCACTTGACTACTGTTTAATAATACTTCAACCTTGTAATCAGAAGACAAAAGCCGAAATACAAAATATACAGAATCATGTCTTGAAAATCATCAAATATTTTCTAAAAAAGACAAGAAAATTCACCAAGAGCGATCGATGGAAAAAAGCTTTTTTCAAAATTTTTATACCACAAAGCAAATCCATGAATTAATAGCTAAATTCCTATAGAAATAATTAAAAGTAAAAAACCTTTCTTTGATTCAATTCCAATCACACCGAAATCTTAGTAGAAATTTAATTTAAAAATGTAAATACAAAAAAAATATCTATTTCTACTCTAATTGTGCACATATATTTAGTAAATTTTTTTTTAATCATATAGCGATCAGCAAGGCTTAACTTGACAAGGAAAATTATTATCTAAATAAAATAAATATATGGCTCATAGAGAGATAACGGTATTCTAAAAATTTTATTAAACTAATCAAAAAAAAAATTTAGTAATAAATTAATTTTAAAAAAAATTATAATCATTTAAAATTTAGTATAACAAATTTTATTGGAATCGATCAAATTTTCTTATGCACCAAAATGTATCAGTTATTGATAAAATAAATGTTTTTTTTTAAAGCTTTTGTTTTTTTAATAAATCGGTTTAAAAAAAAATATTAACAAAAAATTAAAAATTTCAAGCTTTTGACTCTCTTTTTTTCCATTTCCAAAGCTGCCGTAAATTGTTTTTGTCACACTCTTGCATCACAATGCTAACTCTGTCGGTACCAAGCTCAATGCAATAACCAGATTCATGTTTTATTAGGCCATTTTCAACCGACCATTTCTGGTTTCCTCCCTGGCTATGACAAGTATAAGTGAATATTTTGTCTTTTTGGCCTAGTCCAGACCGACCACCTGAGTAATCGAAGCAGTGCTCATCCCTTCTTATTTCGCCTAATTTACTCATCATCCAATACTTGAAAAAAAATTTTTAAAAAAAATTTCATATTTTTATCAGCTTATTTTTTACCTGATTACCACCCTGTCCGTGGCAAACATATCCAATAATAGCCTTGCCGAGCGTATCTCCATTTGAGTCCAAACACTGCGATTCTGCCTGACTTCTAATTTCGCCATAAAACAGAGATTCTCCTGGTATAAACTGTTCGGGATAGATATTTTTCAAAAACCAGTCAAACGATTTGCATTGTAGATTTTCTCTTAGCTTTTTTCTCTCACTTACATCTCCAAAATCACCAAGATCGTTTTGTATGCGTTCATAATAGTAGTTTTTGTAATCATCTAGCCAAACTTCAGCTAGTCTAACCGTATTTTTTCTGACTACATTTACATTACTAGGCCACTTGTAAGGGCTTCGTTTTCTGAATATATGGCCCACATGACTGCATGGCGTGCAGACCAGTTCGCCCCCACACATCCATACTTTAAATGAGATTTCTAAATTTTCTCCACCCCAAATGTCCATTCCAGGATCATATGACCCAAGCATTTCAAAATACTTGCGGTTAATGGCAAAAAGGCCACCGGCCATTGTAGGAGAACGAATTGGATCTGTTTTGTGCTTGCGTCTGTCCATCTCATAGCGTGGCACTGGATGCCAGTCGAATATTAGATTCCAGTCGAAACCTCCGACTTGGACGGACTCAATGGGAGTGCTGTAAAGCTGAAATGTGTTATCATCGATTATTTCAATCAGTGGAACAGTCGATACATTCGGATTACGCGCAATCGGGTCTATAAGCGGCTCGAGCCAGCCCTCGGCACATTCACAATGACTGTCCAAAAACACTAAAACATCTCCGCTGGCTACAGCTGCTCCTTCCAAGCGAGCTCGGATCAAACCTTCTCTTTTTTTTGTTCGAACCAATCTAACATTTGGAGTATTGTCAATATACTCTTGTAGTGGTTGTTTTAAATGAGCTAAAGATAAAAAAAATTTAAAAAAAAAAAAGAAAAATTATTTTCTGTTTAAGAAAAATTGTTTACGTTTGAAAATTTAAAAAAATAAATTTAATTTTTTAATTAAATTTTTCTTAATAAAACGTAAAAGTAATATTTATTTAATTCGATGATTCAAAAATAACAAATATTTAATCTTGCTGTAATTTTTTAAAAGTGCTTAATAAAATAATTTAAAGATTTAAAATAAAAGTTAAAACATGAAAATCTAAGCTATTTAGAAAAAAAAAAATAAAAAAAATATTTTAGAATCAAAAGAAAAACAGTCGATAAATTTAGAAAACATTAATCGATATACAAAGAAATAATTGAAAAATTTTATTATGTTTTTAATTTTTATTTTAATATTAATTTATTTACTAAATATCAATAAAATTTTAAATTCCTGCAACCTAACTCATTTTTTTTTTAAATATATTTTTTCCATAATATTGCTCGATTGATAAAATAATGGATTAAATTAATTCATAATTTATTAGATTAGACTACGCGCTTCAGAATATGCACATTTTTTTTAAACATTCTCTTATGGAATATGAGATATTTTAGCTAAAAGATAACCAAATTTAATTTTCTGTTTTAAATTTTTAAAATGCTTAAGTCTAAAATTTTTTTTGACCACACCTTAAAAACAGAATTTGGAAATTAAAATAGTTTTGATAAGCTCGAGAATGATTTTTAATTTCTAATAAAAATTAAACCTATTTAATCTGTTCTTATTTTACTCGGAATTCTCGCTTATCCGAACAAATGTAGTAAAAAAAATCTATTGCTAACGTATACTTTTGTTAACTTTGAAAATAGTGTTGATCAAGATAGAATCTCAATTGCACTTGACGTTGATGAACCCTATGAACTAGTTAATGAGCCCAATTTTGTTGAAAAAATAATTTCATACAATTTATTGAGAGAATTTTTAGACGATATTGAAAACTTTATTTGATATGGACATAAAAAAGTTTTTGAACCTATTAGATAAATTAAAGATTTTCTAAACTAACTAAGGTCAAAAACAGACTAATTCATATAGCTTTTTGTTTATAATTTGTAGATGAAAATTTAATATTTAGTCCGAACTTAAAAGGGTTTAAAAAATCCTCATTTTAATTGATAAAATAATTGACTATTTATTTTTATTTCATAATATTTTATTTTTCTATTTTTTGCAATAAACTAAAAGTAAGCAGTTAAAACTCGTATTTTTAGAGTCTTCAAAAATTATACTTTTTTGTTTCCTATTAGTTTTTTGATATTTTATTGATAAAACAATTTAATGTTTCAAGCAATACAGAGAAATTAAAATGAAGCTTTTTAAATGGTGAACGTCAAATCAATTGAAGTCATTTAAAATAAAAATCGCTTACACTAAAGTATTTTATTTACTTAAAAAATAATTTAGAGTTTGTTCAAGTTGAAATGAATACTTCGTTTTTTCAGTCACGTGATTTGGCATTTGATTTTTTGCCATTGTGAAATTTAATAAAATAAAAAATAATTTTTATAGATGTAAATTTAAATAAAAATTTTAACTTTAAAGAAACATGCTATGTTGCACCATTTCCAATAAGAAAAAATATCTAAAAAATGGACTGAATTTGATTTTAAAAAAAAATATGCGTTTCATTTTAGGTCAAAAGTGCTTTTAGAATTTTTTTAGATTTTTTATTTATTTAAATTTTTATCTATCAAATAAGGCATTTTTTTTATTAATTTCTATTGTATTTTTCAATATCTGATATTGGTATTTTAATCAAATGAAAGTTTATAATACTTTAAAATAATATAATGAGAGTTAAATTTAATTAATCAATTAATTTTTTACATAATTCATTTAAAAAAAGCTTTCTAAATAAAATTTAAACTAATTCTTTAGTCTCTTACTGATAATATTAAATTAATAATCAATCACGATACGAGTCTCGATATTTAAATTAAATTTGTAAAAAATTTAAATAAATAAAAAGAATACTTACGAAAATCACTGAAATCATCAACAACAATTACTTCCTTTAGAATATTTGGATCAGATCTGTCAATAACGGAATGTATTGTCCTTAAAAGAACACTCCATGCCTCATTGTGAAATATAATAATGACAGAGGTGCTTGGTAGCGGGTCGTACCACTTGACACTTTTGCAAGCTGGATCCCTGATGTCAGCCAAAGATCTATGAATGGAGATCATATCGCTAACATATTGATTGAATGCATTATTTTTCCATCCCTCGTCATACTTTATTCTTTCCTCTGGACTTAGCTTGTTCTTGTCGATATGAACTGGCTTACCAAGTTCACCAGGCGCGTTTGGATTGCGCTCAATAGGCGCGTGTATTTGAATCGGTCCAGCTTTTTCCTGCTGTTGCTCTTGAGCTTTCAATCGTTCTTCTTCAGGATGATCATTGTCGTCTTTGAGCTCTTCATGTTCTAACTTGTGCTTTCTTTCTTCTTGATGACGTCGAGCTGCCTCAGCTATTAGATGTTTGTTCTCATCAACTAGTTTTTGTATTTTGTCTTTCTCAGATTTTGACTGATTCGGAGATCTATCGCTTATACCAACAAAAAAAGTGACTAGTATCCATATGATAGGAACTAGGATTAATACTTTAACAGTTAATCGACGACGAAACATTAATAAGAAACTTGGATCCGATTCATGAACAAAATTAAATTGTCTAATAGTAAAAAGAAACGAATAAGAAATTTTTTTGAGTTGAAAAAAAAAAAAATTTAGATGACACGTACACGTAATTTTATATTTTTTTTGTGAACTGAAAATTAAAAATCAACTTTTGTCTGAATTATCTTTCCAAATCCAGGTAGGAAAAAAGAAGATAAATATTGAACTTACTTTTCTTTTAAATTGTTTATTGAAAATTTATTTATATTTTTATTCTATTGAGAAAAGTCAATTATTCGCACTGAGAAAGGACATAGCCCATGAATGTCCTAATTTTATAAGGCTAATCTTCTTGCACGCAAACTTAATTAAATGTATCTTTAATTAAATATTTGAAATTGGCTCCTTTTTATTTTCTTGTTTAGTCCTAATAAATTATGATAAAAAAATTAGATAAGACACTTAAACGTGTCGATAAGCATCAATTGATATTAAAATAATTACAAAAATTCATAAATAACTAAACATTTTTCTAACAAAAAAATATTCTATACTATAAAAAGAAGGTTTCGATCCAACTGCACTGTGCAATTGCTTCACTAAAATTTCTTCTTTTTTCCTGAACTATCAAATGCTTATAAAATATGATCCTCTATTTTAAGGTTTTGTGAAATTTAGTACAATAGAACAGAACAAAAAGTAAAATGTATTAATAACTTTTTTTCTGGACGTTA
>VANL01000841.1:0-22305 GCA_006352455.1 Brachionus sp. 'Tiscar'
TCCAAAGCAAAAACTGCAGAACATTTAAAAATTTCTAACTCTTTATTAGATTAAAATTTAAAAATTCAAGTAAACTATATAATAATTTTGACAATAAATAAATAACCCAAAAAAAAATTATTTTAGGCTCCAAATAATTAATTTGAATACATATTTAATAATAATCCTTTAAAATATGTACACTAATTAATATTTTCCTATTTAAAAAATTGAGAAATTCATTTGTTGCTTTTTTATTAAATGTAACTCTTTTAATATTACTTAATAAAATTATACAAATAACTCATGAATCTAAAAAAATATTAACTTTTCTATTTTGATTAAAAGTAAGTTTTATTTTGCTCACATAATTAAATTATTTTGATAATTACTTAAAAAAATTATATATTCTTTTTATTTTATAAAATTTATAATAGTTTAAAAAAAATACAATCTATTATCATTGACAAGTTTTTTTGTTTGAAAAATGGACCTCGACTTCAAAGAACAACTTGACAAAGAACGAAAAAAAGTCGAAGATGTATTTGATTTTAAGAATTGGAAAATTGGCCGAGGAACTTATGGTCATGTTTACAAAGCTAAGAAAAAAGATGGGTAAAAAATGTAAAAAAGAACTTGAAATTTTGATTGATCTATTTTATTTTCTAAATAAAACAGTTTGGACACTCGGGAATTTGCACTCAAACAAATCGAAGGATCCGGCCTTTCGACCAGTGCATGTAGAGAGATTGCTGTATTTTTTTTTTTTTTCAAAATTTTAACGATATTTATTTCCAATTAAGCTTTTAAGAGAACTCAAACATCCAAATGTGATTACGCTTCTAAAAGTCTTTCTTTCGCATCACGATCGAAAAGTTTGGCTCTTGTTTGAATTTGCCGAACATGATTTATGGGTACATTGGCAAAATTAAAATTCAGCCTTTTAAATTTTAATAAAATTTTAGCACATAATCAAACATCATAGATCAAGTAAACAAACAAAACGGTTTGATTGTCCACGAAGTATGGTCAAATCACTACTTTACCAGATTCTAGCTGGAATACACTATTTACACACCAATTGGATTTTGCACAGAGATTTAGTAATTATTTTTTTATCTAAAGATATAATAAATTTTTATCTATTATGATTTTTTAATAAGAAACCGGCTAATATACTTGTAATGGGTGAAGGCTTTGAGAGAGGCAGGGTCAAAATTGGGGACATGGGATTTTCGCGTTTATTCAACTGTCCATTGAGACCATTGGCAGATCTAGACCCAGTGGTGGTCACTTTTTGGTATCGATCTCCAGAACTTCTTCTAGGAGCACGTCATTATACAAAAGCAATAGACATATGGGCAATAGGGTGTATATTCTCCGAACTTCTCACATATGAACCTATTTTTCACTGTAAACAAGAGGATATTAAAACAAACAATCCGTATCATCAAGATCAATTGGATCGAATTTTTAATGTAATGGGCTATCCGATGGAAAAAGACTGGGAGGACATTAAAAATATGCCCGAGTATAATAATTTTGCAAAAGACTTTAAAAAATCAAAGTGAGCCTTTTCAAAATAAAAATTAAAATTTTACATGAGCATTTAATTTAGCTATCAAAATTGTTCATTGGCAAAGTATATGGACAAACATAAGATCAGAAGTGATAGCAGAGAATTTGTTTTGGTAAAATTTGTTTTCTTCAAATTTTTCAATTATTATTTTAAAAATAATTAGCTGACAAAATTATTAATAATGGATCCTTTAAAACGAATAACTACACAGCAAGCAATGGATGATATTTATTTCAAGGAAGATCCTAAACCAACTGAAGAGTAAAGTCAAAAATATGTGTTAATTTGGATAAATAATTATTATTTTGTGATTTATCTAGCGCTTTTGAGTGCTTCAAAGATATACCATATCCTAAACGGGAGTGTATTCCTGAAGAGGAATCGGATCATGACAAAGAAGCGCACAAAAATCAACAACACATGCACCATCAACAGCAGCAGCATCAGTTGCATCCGCCACCAGACAAGCGAATGAGAATGAATCCAAATGGAGCCCAACAACCCAATCAACCCATGAATTTGATGAATCAAAAGCAAAACGATCCAAATTTCAATCCACAAGTAGAATAATTTTAAAAAAAAAAGCTAAAATAAATTTATTTTTAATTTAAAGTATGCTCAAAATAACAATCAGCGAATGTTTTATAATGTAGTTTAAAATATTTTTCTTAATCTAATATTTTAAAATTTTTTATTTTGAATAGAGAAACCAATCGTCGAATAATTTAAATCAGCCTCACATTCATCCTGAAATGATGTCTCAAAGTCAAATGCAAAATCAACATCAGCATCCCAATCAGCAACATCCTCATAACCAAATTGGCCAGCAAAAAAACAGATAATTTTCAGCAGTTTTTAAATAGAAAAAATAGTAAAAGATTTTTTTCGAGTTTTTATAAACAAATAAAAATAATTTAAATTAAACAAAAATAAATTGAAAATTTTTATAGATTGTAAAAAAGATTTATAAATTTTATTCTTTACTTAATTACAAATTAAATATTTTTTTTTAAAATAAATTCTTATGATTTAGATTGATTTTAATTTAAATTTTTTACTTCAATTTTGTTATTGAAAAATCTAAATATAACAGTAGTTATTTTTCGAAATAAATAAAATTCAGTAAAATTGATTAGTCTTTTAAAAAATTATTCTAAAAGAAAAGAATTTTTAAATAGATAGATTTTAAAAAATATTTGCAATAGTTTATATAGCGCCATAACTACACTGTCAATAGATTAGCTGGCTATAAAAAATATTGAATGACTGTGACTGTCAAAGTGAGTTGGGAGACATCGTTTTATAAAAAATGCTTTTATCTAGATTCACCCTTTAAATATTTTATATTTTTTTTAAAGACGTAACTTTCACAGGCAATGTGAAATTTGGAACAAAAAAACAAAAACAAAATATCAAAAATGCCAAAGCTCAAATTCTGAAGGAGCAAAACATGTTCTGTAAATTCTAGCAACTGGTACATTCTCTGTACCAACACTTAAAAATGAAGTAAAAATTCTAAATTTACAATCATTGCTTTTTGTACTAAAATTTTGAATTTTGCAGATGTGTTGCAGAGTTTTGCAGAATCAATATACTGGTGGTACAAAGAATGTACCAGGTGCTTCAATTTACAGAACATGTTTTACTCCTTCAAAATTTGAGCTTTGGTATTTTAATATTTTGTTTTTGTTTTTTTTTTCCAAATTTCACAATGCCACTTTCACATCAACTTGCAACTTAAAAACAAGTAGAATTGTGAGTTTTCTAGGACAAATACAGAAAAATCTTGTCACATGCTGAATCGATCTATCAAAAAATTGTGTATTTTTATATAATTCTGGGTCAATGCATATTTTTCTGCTGTAAATAAATAAGTTAAAATTTAAAATTTTTTTTTATTAAACAAAAAAACAAAGAATTCTTGAGTTGTGAAATTTGAGCAAGCAAGTATTTAATTTAAACCTTAATAGTACGAATATCGTCTCTTGGTTTTCTTCTTTTTTCCATCTTTAAATAAACCAGAAAATTTTTTGAAAAACGACTCATCTTCATCAGAATATTCATCATCTGAAAAATAGCCCTTATTAATGTGATATTCAGGTTCTAAATAAGGCGGGCCATAAAAGCTATAAGGATATCTCATATATGAAGGTTCGCTAGTATTAGCATAATTGGAATTTGTGAATGAATAATACGGATGTTGATATTCACTTACAGGATACTGATATGCTTGGGATCTCTGGATTGGCGCCGGAACATAGCTGGTAAATGAAGGCTGAGTATAGTATGGGCGTGTTTGATATTTTCCATATTGTGCAGCAGTTTTCTTAGGTAGCTTTGGCTTATTGAAATTCAACTCTGTAGAAATTTTGAATTGGGTTCCTCCACGATTACCTCGATAAGATTCATCAGTATATTCCGTTTCATGAGTCTAAATAAATTATTTAAAGCAAAAAATTTTCTTAAAAAAATTCTTACAGTTCTTTCTTTAGAAATGTGTTGCATTTTATGGCGAGATGTTTTTTTTTAAATTAATTGTTTAAATAAGTATCTTGATTTATTTTTAGAAATTAGATCATATTTTGAATAGAAGATTATTACGCGTTAATCTGGGCCACATCACATTTTTCACTTTAATTATTCATATCTTTTATTAGAATGTAAAATTTAAATTTTTTTTAAACAAATATAAAAATAAAACAAAAATTTTATTGATTCTTTTATGGTTAAAAAATTTTACAAGGCTGCTTATGCAAAAAAAAATTTTATCTTAATTTTCCAGAAATGTAAAAAAACTAACTCTTCAAAAAGGTTTAGTTCTTGGAGACACAGATTTTCTGTGATAGAATAAAAAAAAAAATTTTAATTAATCTTACAGTGAATAAAATTTCCTACCTTCTTTCATGGTATATAGTTTTATTTAGAATAAAGTTGGTGCCAATTTTAATTATTGATTGAAAAAAAGCCACAAAAAACTTTTTTTTTTCACTTAAATCGTATGTTGTCCCAGAAACAAATTAAAAACCTAATTTATTTCTTTTAGTAGTAATAGTAGTAGTAATATGAACTGCAACTCGGAAATAAATTAGACAAAATTCTATCTATGGTTTTATTGAATAAAATAATTTTTTTTCGGGCCTCCAGAAAAATAGTTACAAAGGATGAAGATTTCGAATTTCAAGTCAAAAATTAGAAATTCAGATAGCACTAAAGTATTGAATTTTTCGAACTTTAGTTTTTGTGTGCTATTAGCATTCATTTTTTGTTTTAAAAATGAAAAAAGTACTAAATTGAAAATAATAACTTTTTTTCAACTTTATGAAATTTTGAAAAAATAGCGTTTTATTAATTAATTATAAATATAAAAGCTTTGGCTTATTTAATACAGCGCTTTTATTTTACATGGTTCTTACAACAATTTGTTTAATTTTACCGAAATTGTCTATTTTTTGGCCGAAATCTAATTTACTTTGTCTTACAGATTAACGTAAAATGATGTAATTTTACGTAATCTTACACTTTCTTACATACAAAATCTAATGTAAGATTACTTAATCTTACGTAAGATAACGTAAAATTACATCATTTTACGTTAATCTGTAAGACAAAGTAAATTAGATTTCGGCCAAAAAATAGACAATTTTTGAAATTTTTTTATTTTTCTAACAAAAAATTTCTTGAATTTTTTCTTACAAAATCTTTTAATTTATTACAATATTTGTTGTTATTTTTGGTAATTTAATGCAAAAATATATTAGTCACTGAAGGAAATGGTAAGATATGGTAAAAAATTTGATTATTTTAAATTCGATTCTTTTTTTTAGTTTATTCTAAAATTTTATTCTTAATCAAGATTTCAAAATTTAATTATTTAATTTTATTATAAATTTTGATTGTTCTGGCTATTTTCTTTTGTTTTCACATTTTTCGGTTATTAAACATCCTAGCATTATAAAATATATCGAAGTTTTTCAATTGAAGTGATTAAGAAAAGAGTTTAATTTAAATATTTAATTTAAAGAAAAATACAAGTAAAGGATTTAAATAATGATAACAAAAATTTTCATTTTTTCAAAAAAGTGAAAATGGCAAAAATTCCAAGAATGATGAAAAATATGAAAACTTTTTATTTTTTATTTGAGACTGATAAGCCATTACTCATTGCTCATTTATTTTTTAAACCTAAAATTGAAACTAATTTTTAAACAACATTATTTTGCTATAAAAATAAAACTAAATCAAACTTTTTTAAAAAAAATATTTGCTTCAATCATAAATACTATGCTCAAATCCTACATAGCGTTGTTGTGAATGCTTGTAAACTGTTTATCTAAAAATTAAATAATTTATAATTTCATCAGTTTAAATCGACATTCGTTCTAAAGGTCTTATCAGTGGCTTAAAGTTACGCCTTTATATCCTTATTTTCTCTTTTAGAAAATGAATTCGCGTTTGATTTTGAATTCTCTTAAAAAAGGCTCTAATATTAGCAAATTTTTAACAACAAACAATGTCACAAAAGTTGTCTCATACAAAGCTAATTTTCTATCCAGCCTCTCATACTCGCCAAAATGCTTAAATCTAGCAGGTCCTGCTATTACACGAAATCAACAATCTTCCATTCATTTCTCGAATGTTTTTTTAAGTAAAAAAATTAAAAAATCAAAAACTAAAAACTTTAAATCTTAAATTAAACACTAAGATGAAATAATTACAATTGAAAGTCCGGTCTTTGCCGAATCTATCTCTGAAGGAAACTTTGTGTATGTAAAGCAAGTTGGAGAGTCTGTTAAAGCAGGCGAAATAATTGCCAATATTGAGACTGATAAAACAATATTGGAGCTTAAGGCGCCTCAAGACGGAGTCATAGAAGAATATTTAGTCGAGGATAATTCAACAATTAAAGGAAAATCTCCTGCAGTTAAGTTCAAAGTAGGAGCTGTTACTGGACAGCCGGCAGCTAATGCTGAGGCTGCATCCAAGCCAGTCGAAGAAAAAAAACATGAGGAAAAAAAAGAAGCCACTCAGACTCCGATACCAACTTCGATGCCTGAGATTCCCCCGAAACCACAACAGCCAATTTCTTCTGTTCCAATTTCTCAAATACCAGTAGTGCCTTTTACACCTAGCCCCACTCAACAAGCTGACATTAACAAAATATCAGGAACCAGAAGTGAAACCCGAATTAAAATGAACCGAATGCGTCAAACAATTGCAAATAGACTAAAAACAGCTCAAAATACTTGTGCTATGCTGACTACTTTTAATGAAATTAACATGGGGTAATTTTTATTTTTGGTAAATATAAAAAAAAAGTGCCTCATGAGCAATTAATTAGAAATTTAGTTGATTTGAGAAAAACCTATAATGATCAATTTCAAAAACGTCATAAATTAAAACTAGGCTTTATGTCAGCTTTTGTTAAAGCTTCTGCCACAGCTCTAATGGATCAACCAGTAGTAAATGCAGGTAAAAAGAAAAAATTAATTTTTTTAAATTTTTTTACAAGATAAATTTATTATTTGATTAATTTCAGTAATTGAAAATAATGAAATTGTTTATCGTGATTATGTTGATATTAGTGTAGCAGTAGCCACTCCCAAAGGTCTAGTAGTGCCAGTTCTGCGTAATGTAGAAAAAATGAACTATGCCGATATTGAAAAAGAAATAGCCGCATTGGGAGAGAAAGCCCGTAATAACAGCCTAGCCATTGAAGATATGCAAGGTGGAACATTCACTATCAGCAATGGAGGAGTCTTTGGATCTCTTTTTGGCACTCCCATAATTAATTTGCCACAATCGGCTATTTTGGGTATGCATGGAATTTTCGATCGACCAGTTGCAATCAATGGACAAGTAATGAAAGAATAAAATTTATGTCTTTTTAAAATATAAACCCTGAAATTCTTAGGTTGTTATTCGTCCGATGATGTATGTTGCTTTGACTTATGACCATCGACTGATCGATGGACGAGAAGCAGTTACCTTTTTGCGTAAAATAAAAAGTGCTGTCGAAGATCCGCGCACTCTTTTATTGGATATTTAGATCAAAAGGAAATTTTTAACTTTTGAATGAACTATTTTGAAAAATAAAGAAATAAAAAAAATTTCATTTTATTTAAAATTAAAAATTTAATTTATATCTGACTTTTGTTAAGGAGAATTTTTCAATTTTCCTTTTTTTTTTTGTTAAATTTTAATAGAATAAATTTTTTAAAAATTTTTATTTTTTATGCAAGTTTCTCAATTTTTCTGAAGAGAATTAACAAATCTCTTTCCCACTCGTTCAATTTATGAAAATAATTTTAAAATTTTAAATGCTCAATTAGATGTCTAATTCAGATAGCCAGGCTCAACGGTCTCCACTCAAATTTGCTGTTGTTTGCTCAAGCAACCAAAATAGAAGTATGGAAACACACAACATATTTCTGTGAGAAAAAATCTAATAAATAGAAAAACTAAATAAAAATAAAATTTAAACACAGTAAAAAAGGTCTTTCGATACGTTCATTTGGCACTGGAAAAGAAGTTAAATTGCCTGGACCATCCATAACCCAACCGAATGTTTACGATTTTAGCACTACATACGAATTTATGTATAAAGATTTATGCAATAAAGACAAGACTCTGTACACACAAAATGGACTATTGCACATGCTTGAAAGAAACAAGAGGATAAAAGCGAAGCCTGAAAAGTTCCAGGAGAATAGAGACGTTTTTGAAGTAATTTTTACTGTAGAAGAAAGAATTTTTGATCAAGTTTTAGAAGGTAATCTTTTGATAAGATTGACAAGTGTTTTCGCAATCTAATAAGTTTTTAATATCAGATTTAGAAAATAGGGAAAAATTGCTTAACCAGCCTGTTCACATAATTAACATTGACGTAGCTGATAATCATGAGGATGCCACAATCGGCGCATTTATTCTGTATGAATTGGCGCTAATGGTATGTTTATATAGTTTTTTAAAAAATTCATTCCAATTTATATGCTTTTAGCTACAAAATAGTGAAGATATGGATAATGAAATTGATGAAATACTTCAAGATTACGAGTCAAAGATAAAGCGTCAAATATTGCATTCGATAGCTTTCTATTAGATATTAGATATAACAAAATTAAACTTATTGGAATTGAGAACAATTTAATTATTTGTTTGAATGCTGTTATTTTTTAAATTTTGTAAATTTTTTTTTTATTTATTTTATGACAAAGAATAAATGTTTCTCTATTGAATAAAATTTAAATCTTCTTCAAAATATAAATGCATTCGCGTGTCAAAGTTTTATTCTGGAATTTGTGGAATTTAGTATTAAATTACAAAATAGAACAAAATTTGATGCTAAAAAATCCTTTAACATAAATATTTTTAGCTAGTTATGCAAATGTAGCATATTGTAGAATACTCAATTGCATCAATTTGAGATTTAGTATTTTGAGATCTAAGCAACATCATTGTAATAACTTATAGTTGCCTGATTTTGACACTAGCTTAAAACTTATCATTTAAAAAAAGTATAATAAAATTTTATATAAATATCTTAATTTAAAAATTGATGAAAAAAATTTACATTTTGAAAAATTTCAAGATAGAAAGTGCTGAACGCGCTGATGCTTCAGTGTTTGCAATAATAAAAGGCTTTCTTTTTTTAATACCGTATTCCCTCGTTCGATTATGCTGCACCATAAGTTAAGCTACCAGCTTTTGGAGCATGCACAAGAGTACATCTCACCCATGTTAAAAAATTCTTAACTTGATATTTTAATATGCTTGTCTTAGCTTATAGTGCAGCATAATCGAACGAGCGAATACGGTATTTATAATTGAAATATTAATATCAATTAAATTATTAGAATCGTAACGAAATCTATAGATTATTATTACGAATAATTTGAAGTGGTCAAACCAAGTCAACACAGCTGCAAATAAAGCTAATTCGGTTTTAGGTTCAATAAGGCGATCTATCAAATTCCAAAACAAAGAAACAGTAAGTAGTAGGTTATACAAAGCTTTTGTTCGACCGCATCTGGACTATAGAGTTCAAGTTTGGAACCCGTACTTAAAAAAAGACATCAAGGTCTTAGAATCAGTCCAGAGAAGAGCTACTAAATTGGTTCCAGAGCTAAAAAAGTTAAGCTATTCAGAAAGATTAGCTGCATTGAATTTAACCAGTGAAGAGACCAGAAGATTAAGAGGGGATCTAATCGAGATACTTAAAATTATCAAAGGACATGACAAGATCAACAGGCATGTACCCCTAGTTTTAAAAATATTCCGGAAAATAGGTTTCGTTCAAACCCTAGACGTCATGATTTTACGTTAGAAAGACAATTGGTAAAAACTGTGAGCAAAGACTTAATTTTTTTCAGCAACAGAGTGGTAAATTTTTGGAATCGACTTGATAGAGTTGTTGTAAATTCAGATACAGTTAATGTTTTTAAAAACAAAATTGATAAACTTGATTTAAAAAAGCTATTATGCTAAATTATTATTAGGCTAAACCCTCGTTCCATGAGCTAGCACATCATAGCTTTCATTTTATTGTTATTATTATTATTATTATTATTTTTTTTTCTTTCATAGATCAAGGTGTTAAAAGGCCAAAGGCATTAGAAAAATTCGATTACTCAGATAAAAAATTAAATAAACGTAGAAAAGGGTCTTGAGAGTCATCAAATATTTTACACTAAAGATAGGTATTAAAACAATCAACAAAGAGTTGAGAATAAATCTAGTAAAAATCTTTAGAATGAAAGGTTATAGGAATTAAATTTTGTAATATTTTTTCATGTTGTGCCAAATTTCACAGATCCATAAATTTTTATTTAAAAAAATATAAAAAAAATTATAAATGAATCATATGGGCTATTTATTTTTAAATTTTTTCAAAATATTAATCAAAAGTAGTCTGTCAAAATGTTTTTTCAATTGATTGACTTATAATTAATAGCTATAAAAATTTTTTTTAGACCCATTTAACATGAATAAATTGTTACACACAATATTTGAATTTAAAGAGCTTTTGACTCAAGAAAAAATATAAAATAAGATCAAGTTAATTTTAAATCTTGTAGAAAGAAAGTTAAATAATGGGGAAAATTTTATAAACGATTTTTTTTTAAATATTAAACTTTTTAACAAATTTTGAAATCTCGAAAATTGACATTTTTTTTCGAGACATTAAGTTTTAAATAATTAGATCTATAAAAATTTGTATATTTTAAATTTTTTTAAAATCATACCTTTTATTTATTTTTTCAAAATATTTTCTATTTAAAAAAAAATTCAAAAATTTATGAATGAAAAATTAAAAGCAATTTTTAATTGATTCACAAAAAATTCCTTAACTAATGAAATAAAATAATAAATAAGCTTTAAATTTAAAATTAAAGTAATTAGAAAACTTAATGATATTTTTGAGTAAAATATTTTTCAATGGGTAGCCATAATCACCCGCGAAAACCGAGAAATTTTAACCATGTGTAACGAATAGTATCATTTAAAAAAAAAATCGTACAATATTTTAATTAGATTTTTAATTAAAAATTGTAAAACCAATTTTAAATAAAATTATTCCCACAAAGCATGCTTTTTTTTTATTTTTGTCTTGTATTTGGATGATTTTTCCCGGGGTCCTTTATTACGATTATAAATTTAGGGTCACAAACGATTTTTTTTTAGAGAATTTAGTTTACGGCGAGCTAAAATTTACAAAAAAATTTTCCAAAGTCCAATCAAGTGTAAATTTGTTTTTATTTTGCTTATTTTCCATCATTCGCGCCATTAATGTACATGTCATCTAAACAAATTTGTTATTAATTTGGAAAATTTAAAACTCTTTATTAAACAAAATAGGTGATTCTAGCTTAAAGAAATATTTTATTTTCGCATACAATTTAAGATACAAAAAAAATATGTAAGTCTAGTAGAAAACTTAATTAACTTTAAAACTGTATAAGGCTTGTACTATAAAAGCCAAACGATTTTAGTAAAGAAAAATTAATTCAAAAATTTAAAATATTTTAGATAAACAATTAGAAGCTAAAATGCCATCGAAAATGAAACAGACCCAGAGTATAAATTCAGATCAAGAGTCGAATTCTTCATCGGACTCGAATGCCTCAAAACATTCGACAGTAACTAAGGGCTCAAAAGATTCCAAAAATTCAAAAGAGGCTACAAAATCAATAAAAGAATCCAGACCTAAATCAGCAATGAGTGAAAAAAAAGACAAAAAGACATCCAAGCAAGCATTTCACCCATTTTATCAAAATGCATATTACCAGGGCTATCCATTTAATCCTTATGCTAATCAATACCAAAATGGCTACAATTATGGCTACAACAACAACTATCCATACTATAATCAATACAACTCTTTTTATCATGGCTATCCAAGTTATGCCAATCAAGCTTATTACAATTATGCTGCATATTAAAGCATTATTTTTTTTATTAACAGAGTTTAAATTTTGTGTAGCTATTTAAATTTATATTATTTATTTTTATTTGAATTTTGATAAATAAATTTTGTTCAAAAGTTTTTTGTTTTATTATCTTAAAAAAAAAGATTTGCTAAAGTAAAAAAATTAACAGCTCTTTCCCAATTTATTGACTTTAAGAAATCCTTTGATGTGATAGATTCTAATCTTTTTCTTTTGAAAATGTTCTACTATAGCTTGATAATGCGCTTCTTTTTAATTTTTTTACAAATAGATCACAATTAGTTCGGGTTGGTAAAGAAAATTCGAAACCTGTATCTTTTAAATTAGGAGCTCCACAAGCTACTCTTCTTTTTCTTATTTTTGTGAAAAACCTTCCTTTTCTTTTAAAGAAATTTAGTAGTGATATGTTTGCAGATGACACAACCATTAGGCATTCTGAAAAGAACTAAGAGACTGTTTTAGTTAATTTTTAGTCTTTTAATATTCTAAATAATTGATGTTTTTTGGAATAAAGTCGAAAACTGGTCAAAAACTTTTTGTATGATTTTTACTAAAGGAAATATTATTGTTTCCAAAACAATAAACTTATGTGGAATTGAAATTAAAGTTGTCAAAGTAATCAGTTTTTTGGGTTTTATGATTGAATATAATCTTAATTTCTCTAAACAAGTTTATAGCATGTTTCTTGATCTAAATTAGAAGTTGTTTAGAATTAAAAGACTCGTTTTTCTGACAAAAATTAAATATAAATTTGTCAAAAAAAAAAAAATTTATAATCTTATCATTTTTATAAAAAAAATTAATTTGAAATTTTTTTTTTAAATTTTATTTATATTAAATAAATGAAGTGTTAATCAGTGGACTATGATTAACCTTGAAATTGAATTGAGATCAAGTATACTTATTTTAAAATTACACAGATCAACTAAAAGTGTTCGAGATGCGAATACTTTGAGGTAATTTTTTATTGATGTTTATTTTTTATTTTTAAAATCTATAAAAATAAAGATAACATTAACGTTTTGATCTTTTTTTGTTTAAAAAAATGAATACTTCAAATTTTTTAATTAAACCAAAAAAATGTATTCTAATTTAAAAAAATAATTCTTAAATAAAATAATATTTATTATTAGTTTTTTAAAATGGATCTATGAAACATTGGATTATTATCTTTGTTCCATAAAATGAATAGAAAAATCAAAAATAAAAATTAAAAAACTTTATAAATAAATGAAACAACAGTTCATTTCTGAACAATATTGATTATATTAAAGATATAGAAACTTTTTTATCAGCATTACTAGTTTAGTAGTTCAGTAAATTTTAACGTTCAAAATATTTAAATTTTCAAATAAATAAATAATTTTAAGATCTTATTAGATTATTTTTTCCTTTTTTTTTATTTTTAACCATAAGCTTTCATTTTCTTGAAAAATTTTAAAACTGAATGCTGTTCATTTTTTAATACAAGTTTATTTTTAATTGAAGTAATTTAATTCTTGTAAAAGTTTAAATCAAAAATGAGTGAATTTAAAGTAATTGCCAATTTATTATTATTAAAATCTGTCACGAACTAAAGTTTATAGACTAAAAAATGAAAAATGAAAGTGAAAAAAAAGTAAATTAATTGGCATTATTAATGTTTTATTATTTTATGATAGTTTTTGTTAGTATATTATTTTGCGATTATTTTATTTTATGAAATATGAGTGCAAAATGAAAAAATAAAACTAGATTATCTAGCAATACCAATAAAAAAAAAAGGGATTTACTTTAATCAAACAAAACTCAGCATTAAGCTTTAATTTCAAAGATTGTTTGCTTATCAAAATTAATGTTGTTTCTGTTTGAACTGATTTTTTTGACAATTTTTAACAAAAATAAATTGACATTAAATTTCGAAAATTTTCATTACAAAAAATTAAAACAAACTAAAGCCTACTTTATTATATAATCTATTTTCAATTTTCAGTTTAAACTTATAAAAAATTTAAAACGAATAAGCTCTTTACAATGTTTTTGGACACTAAGCATACATTTACTTTACTAGTTAGGACAGAGTTAATTAAATTTATTTAAGTTTTAAATACATTGGAATAAAAAAGATGCATTATTTGAAAACATATCCTAAAAAATAAATTTTTAAAAATAACAAATCATTTAATAAAATAACAAGTTATTTATTTAATTTGATAAATTTTTTTTTGTCTAAAAGTTTTTTTTTAGGATTATCTGTAAATCTAATTATCTGACTGAAAAATAATTATATAAAAAAGAAATTTACTATGTCTTATTAATTTTGGTCTGTTCAAATAGAGTACTAAGACTTTATGTTGTCTAATTTAGTAAATTATTGATATTAGACATGAGGTTGAAAGTAAGTTAAAACTCTTATTAAAATAATCAAAATAACTGAGTAGATCTGTAAACAAAACTGTTTAAAAATTAAATTTTTCAGCTCTTTAAAGGTGAAATGTACAAAGCATCTCTTAAATTTTTAAAAATAAATATAGAAACTAATATTCAACACGAATCTTTAGAACGAAATTATAATTTTTTTCTATAAAAACGTGCCGAAATTTCAAAAATTTAAACTTAAACTCTCAATATTAATTAATAGAAAATTTAAGAAAACTTCAAGTTTTAATTTTATTAACAATATTTTTTATTAAGATTTAATTTAATTTTAGAAATAAACTTACCACTAGCTTATCTTTATTGATCTTATATTCATGCTTATCGATGTCTTACATTTATCTATATTTAAATATAAAATTAAAAAATCTGTAGTTCTTTAATAATATATTATTAGCTTTATTTGCTAATATATAATTATCGCGCAAGTCAGATAGCAACAAGATCATATTTTGTCTTCTGAAAAAATGCCTTTTTTTGATATTGTTAAAAAATATTTCTTATTAACTTTATTTATTTTATATTGATTAATACACGTAAAATTGAATAATTGCTACAATAAACCCTTACAAACAAGTAGCCTACTAAGTGTCCTATTTTTGAAGAGTACATCTGACATACTTCATTTTTCATCTTTATTTGAAAAAATCAAAAGGTTCCGAGGCGGAGCACTGGTTAAATGCTAAAAAATAAAGATTCTGATAAATGGGTTTACGGTTCAAAAAATAAAAAATCCTTATGTTTTGAGAAAAATTGAATAGATTTATAAGAGAAGAGATTTTTTTTATTTCGATAACGTTTTTTCATCTTTATTTAATAAAATTTATTTAAACGTATTTATATAGCTTTTTACATTAAAATAATCAGAAAATTTTTTAATTTACTTAATCTAAAATTAAAGCTGATTTAAAATTTGAATAAAAATGTTTCAACAAAAATTATTTTTATAATTCATAACTAAATATCATAATCAAAATAGTAATCATACATATTTGAAGAGAATTAAATTTTTATATGTTATTTTTGGTTTCAGCAAACGAAGTGGCAAAGTCTTCTATAAAATGCTTAAATATACTTTATTAATCAAAAAAGTCAATAAAATCAATTTTTATTCATTGTGATTAATTCTTAAGTATTTTTTCAATTGAATTGAAGTTTTTTATCACAAAAAAGGTACAAGAAATGGCTCCCCAAATGTTTGCAGACACTAGTAATCCTCACTAAAAATCTGATAAAAAAAGATTGAAAATAAAAATATTATTAGTTTTAAAATTAGTTGATGTTTGTATAGATTAAGTTAAATAGACTTGTTTTTTAGAAAAATTGACGATGAGCCAGATATTATTGTCATTCTTAAGTGGAAGCACTGTTTATTAAAACTATTTGGCTTAGATATTGAAACAAAAATTGTCAAAAACATCCATTTTTGTTCAAATATTTGTATTAAAAATTTAATAAATGCTTTTTTGGGAGGCCTATGCCGCTCATGAATCTAAACTAACTTGGATAAAACAAAATAGATATCAATTTATTTAAACAGTTAATTTAGTCAGTAACAAAATAGCTATATAAAATCAGATTACAAGAAATTTTTGATTGATGATAGAGTTCGTGACTAAAACAAGTTTAAATTAGATTACTGAAAGTTAAACTTCAAAATTTGATTTTTTTTTCACATACACACACACACACATACATATATATGTATATATATATATATATCTGTATACATACATATATTTAAAACTTAAAGACCTGTTTTCTAAATTATTTGTTTTGTTTTAATTAAAATTTACAAATTTTATTAAAGTATGTGACTTTTAGGCAAAATTCTCTCGCTAAGACATAAAAAGCAAAGCAATTATTGACAATTTTAAATATTTTGTGTTTTATTTTTCATTTGTAATTCTTTCCAAATTAGAATAAATTCTAACTCTTAATGGATATCTAATATACAGTTGAGTCTCTATAATGAAAAAAATAATTCGAAGAAACTTATTGTTTTTCTATAAGCTCAAAATTCAATAATTGGATACATAGAGTGTCTAAGAACCGCCTTTTGGCATACTAATCTATCTAAAACAATCTTGATTTAAAATTCGATTGGATTTAAAGCCTATTTTGTGTTTTTAAACCAGTAAAAATATTCTTTTTAACCAAAAAAACATCAAATAAAAATTTGCAACTAATATTGTTTCTAATTATATCAAATATAATTCAGATAAAAGCCGAGCTTTTTTTTATTAAGTTATTTCTATTATTACTTGAAATGAGAAAAAAAAAATATTTCAACAAATTTAATCAATTTGAATTTTTTTTCTAATAGATATAAAATGAATGAATATTATTTAAATTTTGCAATTAAAAATCAACTCCAAGACATGAACAAAAGCTTTCTGTTTATGCCGAGTCAATTGAATTCGGTGGCTGATCAAATATCGAGCTCGTCCTCGGACACCAATTCAGTAGAGTCAAAAAATCGCAGTCTAGTACAGAGTGATGGCGGTATTCGCAAACCCAAATGTGCTCGTTGCCGAAATCATGGAATGATCTCTTGGCTGAAAGGACACAAAAGACATTGCAAGTTCAAGGATTGTGTTTGTGCTAAATGTAATCTAATTGCCGAGAGACAACGAGTAATGGCCGCCCAAGTGGCTCTAAAGCGTCAGCAAGCGGCCGAGGATGCCATGATGAACGATGTTGCAGCGCTTTATTCTCCTGAATCTTCGCACAACAACAGTTTGCTGGCAAAGTCTAAAAATTCTGATTCAGAGGATGCATGTGAAAAATTTGATACAGAAAAATTGGACAAAATTCAACCAAAAGAATCAAAAGAAAATTCTGATTTTCTTTTATTTCACAATCTTGAAATAGTTAAGAAAATATTTCCGCATTTTAAACCGGAATTTATATCATTTTTTTTGAACATGTTCAACAATGACTTGAAAAAAACAATTGAACACTTGATCATTATGGCCCGTACCACACAATTTACCAACGAAGTTTTTCTATTGAATGGTTCTAACAGTCCTTTGGCATCGAATTCGACGGAAAGATATGCTATGACGCCTTCTTCGTCCTCTGCTTGTTCACATGTTTCTTCACCGTTTCCAGAATCAGATAGCCAAAGAGTCGATGCGAACAACAAATCACCAGATCTTTATTCAATTCAAAATATACTCAATTTAAAACAATGTTTAAACAAAGAAAAAGGACAGACAGATAGAAAAGCTTTATTTCCCAGTATTTCAGATTTTTCGACATTGGCAAAAATTTTTTCAAACTCAAATTCAGCCATGGTTTATTCGACGGAAAATGTTTGCGATACAGAAGCCAACAAGTGATTTGCTTGTTGTTTGTAAATAGAAAAACTTTTATACAATTTTTAGAAATCCATATAAATTAATAAATTTTTTAAATGTAAAATTTTAAATTTTAAATATTTCATTTTTATCCTCAGCAGTTGGTAGTTTAATTAGTTGATTTTTAAGAGTTCAAAGAGCTTATTTAAATGTCGGATTAATTTAATCATAGATTAATTTTAATTATCTCAGTGTGAAAAAGTTACTAATAAGTCTTGAATTTAAATAGCAAAGATACAACCCTTTTGATAAATTAGTTTAAAAGAACAAAAATGGCTTAAGTATATCGAATATCACAGCATTTGAGTGAAAATTTTTGAAAATCAAAATTTAAAAATTGCCCTAAATTTCTGTGATATCTGATATCACATCGAAATAGCTTGAAAGAAAATTTTTATAGCTTAGAATAGAACATAAAACATATTTGATTTTAACACTTTACTAAAAATTCCATACTAAATTTTTTCTTGCTTATTTGAATTACTTAATTTACATTAATTAACTAGGATTCTTAAACCACTTATTATTAATTCAAAATAATAATAGGTTAGACAATAAATAATAAAGAATGATAAAACAAAAATATTTTGTAACCAAAATTGAATCATATTTATTTTGATTTTAGATATGATTGAAAAAATAATTTTTAAAAATAATATATTTATTGAAGCCAAGAAAAAAAGTAACAAAAAAGGTCGAAAAACCCGTTCGACTTTTGAGTTTTAATTTTTATTTTAAGAAATAAAAAGAAAATTTAAAATTTCGTATTTTTTTAATTAAAATTAATTAAATATTTACCATTTTATTATTTTCTCTAAAATAAAATATTCTCACATTTTAACTATTAGGTTGAAATGATTTAATATTAATAAATTAAATTAAATTTGTCATATTCAAAACAAAGCTTTGGCCTGTTTGCGGGCTAATCTTTTCTAACTGTAATGTTTTGCTTTGAAAAAAATTCATTTATTATTTCCGTTAAATAACAAAGGTTGCATTGTCTTGCTGAAATATGTTGGCTTCGTCTTCTTTTAACATATCCATTAAGTAAGTTATATTCTAAAATATCAACATGTATGCGAGAATCAATCCTTTCGTCAACTATAAAAAAAATTCTTTGACCAAAATCGCTAATATATCACTAAATTTCAATAGAACCACATTGATTCTGAATATGATTTTCCATTTTGCCGAAGAACAACATATCTTATTTTTCCCTGTTAACTAATGGTCAAAGTCTGAAGTTATCGATAATAAGCTTGTTTATCTAGATCAAATGAGGCAATGATCTCTCTCTTAGAAAATATTTGTTGCTATTGGCGATTGAACAAAGACAATACCAGCTTAAACTCACCGTTTCTAATGTCCCAAAAATTTTTTTTTTCCATCTTCACATGTTTTGAATTTAAACGTACGACCATTTATTATCTTCGATTCCGTTAGTCCATTGTTCTTTCGATCACGCTCTTCTCGAAGCTTACGATTAGCTACTCTCTCATTAGGCGTCAAATCCTCATTTATGTATACATTTTTGTACTCAGGATTCTGACTCAAGCTTCTCGATTTCCGCAACATTTCAATTTTTGCCTCACTCGATTCCATCTCAACTACAAGCAAGAGGTGAGAAGTCCTAACAGCACTCGACTCAGGATCTGTTCGGATAGAACGATTTTTTATCCTTCTTGCTACTTTAACTCTAGTCTCAGCTATTCCCATATTTGAGGCTAGTTTCTTGACATAATCAATTTCAAAGTCAGGCTCAATGAGTGTTGCCGACGGGATCGCTATAACTACATTGTTTACTCGTTCCTCCTTCTTCCTCATTTCAGTAGCAATAGTGGTCGTAATTGCCACTGTATTCTCATCTTTATGTGCCATTCCTGATGTTATCTTAGACCAACTGAGCGTATTTGTTGGAGCTGACACCTTAGGCGCTTTTTCAAGAGTTTCAACTCGAACTTTGAGTTCAACAATTTCTTTTTAAAATACTTTCTGATATCTGAAGTAAATTTTCGACTTTTTTGTTGGTTTTAGAAAAAATTTGATTCCAATTATTTATCCCCTTTTTAAATCGATAATTTTTAATTCTTTAGCATAAAAATGTTTTTTAAGTAAATTTAGAAAATAAATGCTCGCCGCAAACTCAAGGAGGTAAAATCGTATAAAAAAAGTAATTAAAAAAATAATTTATATATTTTATTGTATTTTTATTGAAAATTAAATTTTATTTTAATTGTAAATTTTTTTATTCTGCTGGAACATGGTGTTTAGAACGAGTTGGTCTTTACCACTGTATTAAGACAGACGATTTTACATCATAGACTGAATTTAAAGCTTTAATTAGATTATTGCTTCTTGTTGGAATAACCAGGAAAAATGACTTCGAATTTCACCAAATATTTACCAAAGTCTTAATTCGCTTCAACATTCAGACTGGGCCACTACATTAAGATCTCGGAATAGATTCATAAAAATTTTTGTCTGTCAGCTATCTTTTGATAATATTAAATCAACTTTCAACGGCTAATTATAACAAATAAACAAAAATTTAATAAAATATTAAAAAGATTCCGAATAAACATAAAATCAGTTAATACTAGAAAACAATCTATTTATTTTATTTACTTTGAAAAAAAAATGAACGGTTTTGTATAAATATTCATTTTTTTAAAATTTATAAGTTTTTATTGATTTAAAATTTATAAATCTATCTGATGGCGAACAGCAGTACGGTAATAGTTGAATTTTTGATTGATAATATAACTTTATTCTTCGGGACTGTTTGGTCAATCAAGCGAGAATTTTCTAAAGAATTTTTGGCAAACAAAAATAGCAAATTAGAACCTATAATTTTTGGTTTTAACGAATCTCTGACTCTGGTTTCTTATGTTTCTAAAATAAGTCGGTCATTCTGTTGTCTAAGGCTAACCATAATGTCTATTTAGATACAGAAACAAAGACATCAAAAATTAATCATTGACTTTAATTCAAACAAATGCGGAATTGATTTCTTGGATCATATTTAGACGAAAAACAAAAAGTTTGAAAATTAATGCATTTATATATTTAATTAATTTAGCGACTATCTATTCATCGCCCACACTATTTTTGCACCGTTTTTACTACGGCGGGCTACAAATCAAATTACTAATCAAAATATAAGCTTAACTTATCTATTGGTGACCATAAGGTCCCACAAAATCCGTTGCCTTGGCATTAAATTTGATCCAAAACTCGACTTCAAAAACTCTCTGAAAATGTACGACAAGCTGTTATGCCTAAAATTAACCTAATTCGTAAGATAAAAGGTCTAAAATTTTACAACTCTAATTTCTTATGCAAAATTATTTTTAGAAATTTTATTTGATCTCTAATTGATTACTTATTTATCCCACTTTCAAGTTCAACTCAAAAAATTATCAATGATGCACAAAAAATGCAAAACAAAATACTCAGGCATATAAAATTCTTCCCATTTAAAACGAAGATGAGTACCATTCACAAGAGTCTAAATATTGACATGGTATCAACCAGATCTAAACTACTCTCTCATAAATTCCTACACAAAAGAATAGATCACCAGCAACTATTAGATGATTTAAATGACTACCTGACAAACACACCAAAAAAAACTTTTTTTATTATTTAAGATTTATACTTCTTAGTCCCAAATCATTAAATTTACATTTTATTACTTTTTTATAGTCATTTTTGTTCTCTGATATACTCATAGAGATTTTCCTTTTTAATTCTTCGAATCTAGAAAAAAAATTGTCGATTTGTCTCATTTAAAAAAACTCCGAACACTAATAATTTAAGCAAATTTATACAAATTCGAATTTATACAAATTTAAGCTTTAATATAAGAATTAATCATTAAAACTTACTCATAATCTCTTAATTTACTCGATTATAAAGTTGATTTTTTACATTGAAACTTATTAATGTTAGATATTAGCCTTTAAATTACATAAGAGCGATGCAAATACACGTATAATATTTTAACTAATTAATAGAGGGTACAATTGTTTTTGAATAAATTGAGAATATTTTCATATTGTTTCTAATTAAAAAAATTGAATTCAATACTAAATATATAAAGATCGGCTTACTTGGTTTTGAATTTTTTTTTAAAATTATTAAAATATTGATATATCCTGATTTTTGTTTGAATTTAAATCTTATGTCAATTTTTTTAAATAGCTCTTGAACTATTTATTTTTGGCCATCAATTAGGTAGGTTACAAAATAATTAAAATATACTGACAAAAATAACTTTTTTTTTTACTTACAAAAAAACTTATTTTTTAATGACAACAAGCTACAAGCCTTAAATTTAATTATTTTAAAGAACTAAAAGTTGTACAGAAGTGCAATTATCATTGACTTTGTATCTCATGTTTGAATATATGTAAATATCGATGCTAAAAATTGAACTGCACCATCTACCACTCATTCTTGCATCGTAAAGAATCTTCCTAAATTTATTCGCGCATAACTGCATCACTAGATTATCTGCTAACTG
>VANL01000842.1:0-22302 GCA_006352455.1 Brachionus sp. 'Tiscar'
TATGTTTTTTAGTAAGTTTTGATCTTTTCATAAAATGAAAAATTTTTGTTATTTTTGTTCTAGAAATTCACAATACCGCCAAAGTTATGTTTTGATTTATTAGGCTGCAATATCGAACAAGGAAAACAGTTTTATTTATTTGTTTTATATTTTATCTGATTTTTTAAAAAAATATATTTTTCAAAATTAGATAAAATCTCACACAAACTGTTAAATTTTCATAATTGCATCTTAAGATCAAAAAAATTTTCGCTCTCTTTTTAATGTTTATAAATGTTTATAAGGTTAAGAACCGAGTTATTTTTTTTAATTAAATTTGGGTTATTCATGTGATTTTAATTGACAAAAATAAATAAAAAATATTAATTTTTTCTCATTTTTTTTATCATATTATTATTATTATTATTAATCAATAGTTAACTTCTCAAAATGATTTTCTTAAAAATAAAACAGATTTAATTCTTAATTTTTTTTCATCTAACAATTAAGTTATTTAGTAGATAAAAAATTATGTCTAATTAGCTAAAAATTAAAAATTTAATTTTAATAAATTCGAATTTTATAATTCTTATTTGAAATTCAAATATAAATAGTGAAAAAAATAAATAAATTAGACGTTGATAGAGCAAAATTATATTCAAAATGTTATTTTATTCTCGGATGTACATTTAATGACGACATATTTCAACAAAGCTTGATTTTAAAAGCATAAACTTACTCTATAAAGATGTCTTAGACTGTCTATTGAAATAAAATCACATAGTGTTTTGTTCAAGTCTTCATTATTTTCAATTTGAAGCAAAGCTGTTGAGTCATTGTTTTCAAACGGATCCTTTGGAAACATGCCGATCATGAGTAAGCCGAATTTTTGTGATTCACTTTCGTCAATAGACAACTCTCTTAGTTTTTCTCTTTCGCACTTGATTTGTTGATCTTCACTTATCGGACCATGCATGAATTCCTCGCTAATTTGACGCGAACACATTCGAAGAATCCATGTAAACCACATGTGCAACTTGGCAAATATGAGCGGATCGGCAGTGAGCTCAGTGAGACCGCGTACTTGCTTGCTACTTTTTTTAAAACTTAAAATTTGAGATTGATTCCCGGTTGGGGACAGCCCGCGCTCCATTAGATCTCTTTGAAATTTATTCTCAGCTTGTTCTTTTAGATTAGAAGCGATTGTGGACATTTGCTTGGACAGAAACGACCACAAATGCTGCAAATAAATCCGGTCTTTCATAATTATGATCAACGAGTAGGATCTTTGCCAGCCACGGCCCTCTATGTCTTTAATTATAAACTCATAGCCAATAACGCTTCCATTTTTGTCGTCGTCGAAGAAAATCGGATCCTCGAACACTTCACAGTGAAGCGTTCTGAGACAGGCCTTGCGCACCAATGCGAAAACCTCGGAAACGTTCGGACTCGACTGGCTCAAATAGCATATCTGATTAGGAGAGTTTGAAATGCTGCCAGAGTGGTCGTAGCTGATGTAGTGGTGGAAATTTTCGTCAAATGCATGGCATGCTTTGCATTTAGGCGAAGTCTGGACAGTCTCAGTCGGACTAGGCGACACGGTCGTCTTTCGGATTTTGTTCTCTTGATCGGCTAGATTCGGCGAATGCGCATCAGGTGGTGCCGACTCAAGATAAATTCCAAGATTTTCATCCAGCTTGTTGGCGTTCATGGACTGATAGTCTGAATATTTGAATGCCTGGGTGCAAAACAAAGTAGTTGGTCCGTGATGATCGCAAAAGTGACATAGCGCTATTATTGCGTTCATTAAAGATAAATTAAACTAAGCTAAAATTTTAATTTAAAATTTAAATTTTATTCTCAAAAATGCAAATAAACATGTTCAAAACCGGTGATTTATTTGAAAAAAATAAAAATTATTGCAAAAAAAAAGAGAAATACATAATTTTTAATTTATAAAAATATTCTCATTTGAGCTAGTTATTTTTTGATCTTTTCTTCTCGGGCGGTGATAAGTAGTTCTAAACTCTAGCAGCACAATTTTTATGGACATCAAGTCCAAAATAAATGCAGACTAAAACGATTAAAGCTCTTTTATTAGTTTTTAAATTTATTTTTATTATCTATAAAAAAACCTGCATTCAAATTTTTTTATATATTAAAATATTTTATTAATTTTTTTATTTATTCTAAAAAAATAATTTAAAAATAAATAATTTAATGCATATTATTTTATTTTTTGTAAAGATGGTTTTTTTGAAATTTAACATTTATTTATTTGCACTTATATTCAAATCTATTGCGTATTCATTAAATAATCTTTTTTAACAAACTATTAAAGTATCATTTGAAATTTTTGGTTTTGTGATGAATAATTAACTAGAAATTATAGAAAAATCATCAGTTTTAATTTAACAAAATTTGTTAATCCAGAAGAAACTTCAAACTCTGAAATTCTTAATTTAATGCGGTATCAACACTCGAATTTAAAACAAAAAATAAAATAAAAAAAAATCAATTATTCTTATTTTTTTTCTTGATTTTTGGGGCTGTACCAAATTCATAATTTAAAAAAAAATTTTTATTTTTCGTTTTAAATTCGCAGTTTGATGCGGAAACCCGTGATTACGCTATTATACCATGCATTCAAAATTAGAAATGTTATTGCATGGGCGAGATGTACTTTGGTGTATAATCCAAAAGCGTGTCTTAACTTGTGGTGGAGCATAATCGAACGAGCGAATACGGGAGATATTTATTTGCCCATGCAATTATGATTTTTCAGATATTGAATTTTTTTGAAAAATTTTGAATAAACTATGAAATACTAAAGCTACTTTGAATTAGAAGAATTAAAGGTTTTCAATATTAAATTTTAAATTAACTAAAATAGAATTATCTATCATCTTTTTTAGTTAAAAAAATTGTGCAAATTTCAAAGCTGTTTCAAATTTGTGAATTTTAATATCACTAATTCTAATTTTCTTGATCCAACCTGTAAAACACCAAAAAAAATTTTATTTATTTATCTGTTCCTGCAGATTTAAAAAAAAAATTATAATTAAATAAAGTTAAATAAGATAAAATAAAAAAAAAATAAGTTAAAGCATATTAAAAAAAATAATAAAATAGCTTAAAATAGGAGAAAAATTGAATAAGTTATATTGAAATAAAGAGTAACAGGAAACATATTTTTAAATGTATTCAAAAAGAAGAAATAGTTAGGTAGCAATTACACAATGGAGTCGGGTATACAGAGTTACTTAAAACAGCCCCAACATATCTTTTACTCAATTCAAAAAGTCAATTCGAGACGAATAGTAATTTAAGTTTATTTAGGGCCTCGAGATGTAATAATGTAAAATGTTGGATAGAGTATCAAATTTTAGTTTAAAATAGAAAGCCCGGCTGATTAATTACAAAAATTTCAAATTAAAATTTCAGGAAAAATAAATAAAATTTATTTAAAAGATAGGAAATAATTTAAGTTATTATAAATTTATTTTTAATTTTTTTGAGTAGTTTTATAAAGCTTTATTTCTGTGAGATAGTATTCAAGTTTAAGTTTTGTAAAAAAGGGTTTAAAAAACCCCTCGGGTTTTCTAGTGTTGAGAATAGAACTAACGAAATAATCTGAATTCTTTTAGTTTTTGATAGTGAATTCAAACAAGGAAAAGAATAGTCTATGATTGATCTAATTAGTGATTTATAAAGGTTTCCTAGTGTACTAAAACTTAGACCCCATTTTTTGTTAGATAAAATTTTAATTTAATTTAACTTTGAGTTACAGCGTTCTTTAATTTCGTCAACCATTTGGTTGATATTTAATTTACAATCAAATTTAATGCCTAGGAATTAATTTTTTTTTCTGGCTTTGAATTTTATTTCCATTAAAGTTAAGATCAGAAACAGGAGGTATTTTGACATAATCACTAAACATGATTTCAGTAGACTCCTAGAACAGTTTTAAAAAGTCAACTGATGATTTTTTCAAATCTAACAAAGATAAACATAGTTGGTGATTCATACTATTATAAATAATTTGAAAAAAATGAAAACTTAATATTTTAGCAAGTTTAATTATTTTTAAAAAAAAAAAGTCGAACATTAATAAAAAAAAATCTCTTAAAAAACTCAATTTTTATCAAGTGTTGGGTAACGTAAATGACGGCTCATGAACCGACGGTGTTGGTCGTCTTGATGGCCGCGGGTAAACATTTCAAATATGAATTGTTCAAAAGTAACAAGTCTCAAGTCAGGGCAAAGTCCGACTTTATTTTTTTTCGACTCCAAGTCAATTTTTTGTTTAGCTTTTTTTTTTTTAATTTTAAATTTAAAATATGATTGCGCAATTATTACCATACCTACACAACCATAAATACCATCCAGAGTTGTTTAAAAGTCCCAAAATAAGTCCAAGTCCGGTAAAATTTTTTCAAAAGTCCAATACGTGCTTCGCTTCAATAATAACCACCTGGGACGACAAAAATATCATTTATTTGTCCTTGATTCTGACTGATAGGTCCCCGATGCTTATTATTTGGTTGAGTTTAATTTAAAAAAATTGAAAAGATATAAAATTTTGACTCAGACTTTTCAAAAAAAGTACTGGACTGGGACTTGACTTGAGACTTGTGACTTTTAAACAACTCTGATACCATCATTTAAATACTAAAACATTACCATAATTAAAATTTGAATTAATTTTTTTCATTAATCAAAAAAATTTTTTAAACTTTCTTTAATATTTCAAGGACTCAAGCAAAATTGATTTTTATAATGTTAATAAAAAAAATTAATTTAAAATTTATTGTATAAATATATTGTTTTTAGATAATGCTTAGGCCTGTTTAATTTGAAATTAAATTTTTAATAATCTTTAAACCCAAGAGACTTTTTCAATATACGTTTTGTATATCATTTTTTTTAAAATATTTAACATGCCAGGAAATTAAGTTTTTTTCTTGTCAAGACTTTAATTGATTGTTAAAAATTTATTCTCAAATCTTTTTCTAAATAACTTACTGTCGTGTCATCAGTAAAAATTTTTTGATATTTTTAAGTTTAAAAGAATCAGCAAATTTTCTTTTTATTTTAAAAACAATCTTGTTTATAGAAAAATTGGTTTTATGTAAATTAGTACAATAGAACAGAACTAAAAATAAAAAATATTAATAACTTTTTTTCAGGACGTTAAAAATTGGTTTTGTCAATGCAGCATGGTGCAACATTCTTTTAAAACTCTGCAAGATTAGCAAGATAAAATTTTAATGTATTTAAGCGTGGTGCATTTTGCAGAAAGTTTGCACATTATTAACAGACTTTGGCAGATGATGCAACTATGAACGTTGCACTATTTTGCATTAACAGAACCAATTTTTAAAAATTATAAATCTTTTTACTTTTTGTTCTATTCTATTGTACTAAATTTCAAAAAACCGAAAAATCAAATGGAATATTTTAAATTTCTTGAGTCAAAGGAGATAACACCTGATAATAATTAGTTTTATCAATTTTTTAAAATTTTAGAAAAGACAAAAAAAAATGATGAATAACTTATTTTTGAATAGTTTAATTTAAATTTAACTTTTATTTTATTACTGAATGATCTCACCTTTTCTTGATCAGTTTCACAAATAGAAAAAGCTTAAAAGTTAAGAGCTATATTTTTAGCACTACAGACCCTTTCTGTAATCTCATATATTTATTTAAAAAAAAACTTTAAATTAATAAAAAAAAATTATTTTATCTATTTAATTTTAAATTGATTTGTTATTTTAATTTATCAATACTTTCGATAATTTTAATTTGAAAACTAGTGTAATTATGAATACTAAGAATTAAAAAATAAAAGATTAGCTTTAAAAAAATAAGCTAAGCGTGGTTAAAATTGGTATTCAAACTATTTATAGCAATGGAGAAAAATCGAAGGAGTATAACAACGAGTTAATATTTAAAAAAAAAACCCTTGATACATCTGTTTACATAATCATAATTTTCTAATTTTAAATCAAAGCTAAAATGATGGATATCGAGATACTAGTTCGTGCCGATTCGGCAATTTCAACCTATGGTATCTCTGAACAAAGCTTGTATCATGAACAATCGCTCAGACAAGCATCTTCTTGGAAATATTCTAGAAGAAAAATAATCAGAAACTTGATTATTGTCTCAATGTGCACAACATTAGTCCAAAGTTTGCGCAAATTCTTCACTGAAAACCAATCATCAGTTCAAAGTTTACAGCTAGCACAGAATGTGTTTCCGAATCTAAAAATTGATCAAATTTCTATTAATTTAATTGAATTTTTTACTTTATTTTTGAACTCAGTCGCTGTGCCTCAAGTTTTAATATCAAGATTGAGTTCAAAATATGCCATTCTTATATCAATTGCTACTTATTTTGTCTCATCTGCAAGCAATCTATTCAAATCGAATCAGTTCACAACATTTGGTAAGAATAATTATTCAAGGTCTTCAGATCAAAAAATAAATTTGATACACAGAATTTTTGATCTGCTGATCTTTTCTATTTTCTCATTAATTCTTATATATTTTTGTCAAGCATTTATACTCAATCAAAGTAATTAAACAGTCAAATTTTGGAAAAATTTTTTTCTTAATTTCTACATTTAGTATTTGGAAATTCAATTTTTATTGCAGCCCTTGTATACGTAAAACAAATTAGCACAATTTACTCACGACATTCTTATGAGTCTGATTTAAAAATTTTTTTTCTATTCTATTCATCTTTTTTTTCAATCAATTTGACCAGTAAGTATTTCTAAAAGAGTAAAACAAATGTTTTAATTTGAATTTTTTATTTCAAGGTTTTTTTTGGAATAAGTTAATTTATAATGAAGTCTTAAACGCAATCAAGTCATGGTTCTCATTGAGCGTCTTGGTCTTGTTGATTTTAGCAGCTGTGTTCTTAGCTAGTGCCACTTTGATGGACAATTATGTCGATTTACAAGAGCGGCATTTGAATTTTCTTCTAGCTAATTGGATTCATCTGAAGGACAAACAACAACTTTTGATCGCACCCATTACTTTTCATATAGGCATAATGCATGCGTTTATAGATAAAAATTTAGCTATTTTTATAGAAAATTCAATTGATGTTCGGTCTATTTTTATCATTTGTTTCTTTACTTTAGCTGGCTTGGCTTGTTTTGTCATTTTATCAAGGTTCTTACCACTTAATTTCTTATCAATGTCGGCTATTCTACTAAACTACTTGACTATTATTCTTATGTATGTCTTTAAAAATTATGATCTAATTTATCATGTAAAGTCTTATTTCAAAATTTGTTCAAGTAATTTTTTTTATTTTTAAATAATTGAATAAAAATTAAATTTTTTTAAGCCTTGTTGAGCGTTGAGTTGGCACTCTTAGAAATAAATGTGTGCGTCTTATATGCTTTTCTATTAATGAGAAGTTCATCTATTAGTTTTTCAAACTATTTATTTTGGTGAGTTAAATTTAAAATTGAAAAAATTAGACGTGTCTTTAATTTTTGTCTTAACTAGGAAGTCAATAGGAAGTCTGGTTTTTGCTTTTGTAAATTATTTAGTGTTGAATGAATTACTTTTTTTATGCGCTAGTTTGACATTTGGTTTTATATTTTTTTTAATTTTATTGTTTAAATTAAATGAACATATTTAATAAATGATGAAGATAATTTTTAATTCAAAATTTTTCTGTTTTTTAAACAAGATAAAAGATTAAATTCTTCAAAAGCTGCTTGTTTTCAACAAACATTTGAAAAAAACATATAATCAATTGAATAAAAGGATAAATTCAAAATCAAAATATTTTTAATTTATCAAAAATTCTCATTTAAAATTTACAAGCAACTATTAATTTTAGAATATTTTCTCAATATGTCATTTTTTATATAGTCAATCTAATTTATTTATATTGCTTTTAAATTGATAAACCTTTACATCTAGCCCTTGGATGTGGCATTGTGAATTTTGGAACAAAAAACAAATACAAAAATTTTAATTTTAATAATTTTTTTTTCCCTTAGTCTAAAACTGGTTCTACAAAATGTATCATTTGATACATAACAAGTATCACCTAAAATTTAATATGTGCAAAATCTCTGCAATTAAATTTTAATGATTTTTTAATGCATATACTATTTTGCAGATTTGCATAGTTTTTGCAGAGATTAATTATGGGTGATACATGCTATGTATCACATGATACATTTTGTAGAACCAGTTTTAGACTATAGGAAAAAAATTTACTAAAATTAAAATTTTTGTATTTCTTTTTTTGTTCCAAAATTCACAAAGCCCTTGGATGTTTGTTATTTCTAAGAGACTTAGATCTTTTTGTGAGCATTCACGTCCAGTTGACTTAATTTCGAGCTTGAAAAAAAATTGTTACTTTCAACGATCTTTTTACAAAATTTAATATTCCAATCTGAGTTTTAGACACTTGATATTTCAAAAATACCTTTTATTCAATTCTAACTTTCTAACCCCTTTGATGCATACTTTTGCTAGATCCCATTATGATTTACATCTCTTTCAGTTTTATTTCAAGCTTCTCATATCAATTTCAAGCTTAATCAACAGGTTAGTGCCTTTGTCATGAAACACTGATTAAGAATTCCTCTAGTTAGATAAATATTATTACAAACTATTTGGATTGATTGTGATTGAAAGATTTTAAATTATCTAGACACCAAAAATATTGAAAATTTTTTTTCAAATTAAAAATTTCAAAACTAATTTGATGGCTTATTATTTAAAAAAAAATTTAAAATCTGTTTTGTAGTGATTTTTTGTTGCCGATTAATACATTCATGGTTTAAAAATTAAATATTATTGTTAAAATTATTCATTGATTTACGATAGGATCAATGAGTTAGTGTTTATTGTCAAAAATAAGCCAAATAAAAACATTTTTTAAAACTCATTTTAAAGATTATTCAATTACAGGAACATACATATACTTGTAAATGCCACACAAATTATCCTTGGTTCTTAACATTCTGAAATATCCATCCTGTCCCCAATCAGATCCCCAAGTATTCCTCATAAAAGAATCTTTTAAAAAACCTTCCTAGTGAAATAAATTTTACTTAATTAGCCAGTAGTCAGTATTTGTTGCTTTATCAGTTCCATAGCCAACAACAGTTACTGCATGATCAATGGCATCAACACTGCATTCCAATCTGCCGTCATTAATTCCATCATAAATGCCTCTTTTATAACTGTGTAGACCATCTTCAGCATTTATTGATACTGAAACTGGACCAAGTAAAGCAACAGCTTGTTTCAATGCATCATGACTGGAATCCAATTGATAAAACGAACTAATTTTGAACAAAGGATTTTTGTTTCTTAAATAAACTTTACAAGATTCCTTGGATTTATGTTTTAATTTGAATTTTTTTTTCATTTTATTTAAATTGCTTAATCACTTGTTGATTCTGATATTTGTAAACATCAGATGTTGAACTTCCGTTCATAATAGTGTACTCTAATGCATTGGCAGGACTACCTCCTTCACAGCCTTTTGTTGACAAATAAGTTGAGCAGTCTATGAAGTCTTGTGGTGATATTTGAACATTTTTGTTTGTTTTTAACCATATTTGGGCAGAAACAATACTTGCTGAAGAAAAAGCCCAACACGAGCCACAATCTAGTTGATCAAGAACTGGCTCTGACCATCCTGATTTGGTCCAATCTTTTAAAATAATCCAAACAAAACTGAAAATTAATCGCTAATTTTTTTTTAACTAACCAACATTTTCTGGAAGAACAATATCTTGATCAGCATAGTATTTTCTAAAAATGGGCCGATTTGGGCCATAAGCATAACGAGCGGTTCCAACACCACGTTTCACTCTTAATGGCTCATAGGGTATGAATCCTTTTTTTTGCTTTAGCTCATCCTTGTCCTATTAGAACACAAAAATTTATAAAAATTTAGATTTAAATTTTTTTCTACCAAGTCTGTTAGCTTATTTATGTCTGATATATATTTAGTCTTGCCGCGTAAGTATTCTTTATTATGATCTATAATTTTATCGAGTTTTTTAAAAAAATTTTGCATGTGTTTTAGTTCAGTTGTTTGATGAAATTTTCGGCCAAATCGATTTTTGAATTCATCCCATTTGCGAAAATTGAGCTGCCTTAAAAAAACGCCTGAGACACAAACAATTAATATTGTTAAAGTTAATGCTTTCATTGTAAATTTACTTGATTTATTTGAGTCTCATCTAATATTTATACCATTGAGTAAATACCTTGACATAGACTAAACGAGAACTGTCAAATAGATGTAATTTGATTCAATTATTAATCCTTTAATAAATATAATAAATTAAAAATCAAAATTTCTGTTTTCTTTTTCAAGAGATGTACAAATTTATTTTCAATTTTAAATAAAGTAGCGAGTTTAATTTTTTTGTGAGTTTAAGATTTAACTTTATCAATTTTCGGTCTCTAAATTATTTTTCAAAATAATTTTTTTTTTTTTTCAAAGTATTTAAATCAAATTTCGATTTATTAACATTTTAAAATTTAAACTTGACTTTTGTTAAACAACAATAAAAACTTTTCATTTCTTTAATTCACAAAGTTTAAGTAATAAAATTTTTTTTGATTGTTTGACCAATTCAATTCTTCAGAAAGGGCTGCTGTCAAATGATTTATCATCAAATTTTAATTTTGAATCTCAGAAAATAGACAATAAACTATAAAAACAAAAAATAACGCATATCATTTAGTTTCTAGTTTCATATTCTACAAGATTCCATGCTTCTTTGACTCTATCTGTTCTTTATAGTTCGTGTATAGTTCTTTGTTCGACAATGTCTCAGGCCAGTGAATCCGGTATTGTGAATTTCAAAAACAAAAAGAACAAAAATTCTTTCTTTTGTGATAAATCAAAATTTACTAAAAAAAAAAACATTTTACAAAATACTGCAACTAAGTACAACATTCTTTGTTGCATCTCTCTTAAGTAAAACAAAAAATTCATTTTCTTTTTTTTTAGGTTAAAAAAATCAATCAAAAAATTCAAATCTTATTGATGTTTTATTTATGTGTGTAAAGCTGATACTATAACCATACATGCCATGCTTTGTAAAACATTTCAAATTGATTTAGAAAATAATTTAATGCAATGTATCAATAAACCATTTCATTAATGAAAAAATTACTTAAACCAGTGACCGGCCTGAAAAAAAACAACATTTTTTGGAATATAGACGTCAAAAATTGGAGAAATTTAACGCCTTAAAAAAAGTTAAGGGTTTTTTATCATAAATTAAATTAATTTTTAATAAAAATGCTAAACATAGCTTGCTTAGATAGCTTAGATACCTTGCGGAGATAACCTACTAGGAGGTCACCTATGGTCGCTAGAAAAGAGAAAATGCGCTAGAAAAGTATTGAAAAAAGAAATCCTGTTTAAATTTTTAGGTAAAAATAAGAGTTAATATTCTCGATAGAAAAAGCTGTAAAAAAAATTCTATAAATAAATAAATAAATGAAGAAGAATAAAGATGAGCAAGGATTTTGAAAAGCTTGAAAATTATAACAACAACAAAACATACAGTATTTTTCCAATAAAAATAGATGCATATATTGGAACGAATTTAATTAATAAAGAATTTGGGAAAAGCTTGACATTGTGTTGAAATCATTTGTTTAAAAAATTTTGAAACTTTATTTTACAAAAATAGTTTTAAAATTTATTTTCTAATCAAAATTTCAAGTTTGAGAGTAAATAATGAGATAGAGTGTTTTTAGAATATTTAAAAGATAATATTTTGGTTTTTATTGATTTTATTGCTAGTTGAACTTTAGAAAAATATGATTTATATTTTTCGTATTCTATTATTACAATAAATGTATGTGAATGAATGAATGCCTTGTTTAAACTAATATCAAATTACAAATAGCTCATCAGCTCATCTCCACCTGAAGAATATGCTTTTAAACACGAAAGTGAAAAGAAGAATGAGGTTACGTCAAAGATTTTATCCATTTTTTGTCACAAACTGCAGTGTTTAACATCAAAGATGAAAACAATTAAATATTTATGGTAACCTATACATGTGCTGAATTTAGTGATTGTGTTTACATTGTTGGTGTTCAATTGAGTATTAGAGTATATAAAAAAATTCAAGCAAAAAAACTTGTTTTGTCAAAATTAAAAGTAGAAAAAAAGTCTGTAAGAAAAAACAGAGATAATGATTAAATAGAAATAGAAAGCTATAAATTAATTAATTGATGTATATATTAAGAAATGCTTAAAAGCTTTGGAATCAGTTTAAAGTTCTATATATTTAGTTAAAATTTTCATTATAAATTTACTATAAGCAATGCTTAATTTTGTTTGTCGATAATGTAAATAAAAATTTTGAGAAAAAACTTTTTTTTTCGAGTAATTTATCCCTAAAATCCGGATCAGGATAACCAAAAATTTACAAATTTTAAAATTTACTTCCCAGAAGAGATTTAGGCAACTAATCTGAGAGTATTTGATCACATTAATACCAAAATAAAAATGTACTAAGAATACTCAGATCTAAAAATTTAAATTGAAAGAAGAATTTTTAAAACTAAGATAAAACTTCCATTATATTTAGTTATATTGTCTTCTGAAAATAAAAACAGAAAAAATATTTTATTTTAAAATGTTTTTTAATTAATTATTGTATATCAATTTGAACTTTTTCATTTTTTCTGTTTCGTTTGCTTTTCGTTTTCTCATAAAAATACCACTTAAATCAATCATAATGATAATTAAGAAAAAACTTAATAAAAATATCATAGCTATAATGGTTGATGTTTTTATTATTCGGTCTAGGACTATTTTTTCTTGTTTTTCAATCTCACATTTGTCTCCTTCATACAAAGAAAAGCATTTGCATTTAGCTTTATAGTTTTTAGATTGACAAACACCATTTGATGAACACGTTTCATTTTCACAAACATTTCTCTCAAATTGACAATTTTTACCGTAAAAATTTTCATTGCATTCACATTCATAAGATTTTATTGAATTCAAAGTAGTTTTGTTTAAAACTTCAAAGCATGTTCCATTGTTGAGACAAGGGTTAGAAGAACACGGTTTTAAATCAAGTTGACAAGTGTTTCCCCCAAAATCTGGTTCACATAAACAAGAGAATTTTTTTCCTTCTGATAAAACGCATGTACCTCTATTTGAACAGTTCGAGAGACAATCAGAAATGTCGTTGTCAGAATTTATAATTAAATTCAAAGTTTCAATTGGCAATTCTTTTATAGATATTGTTTCTTGTTCAACATGCTCTGAAAAAGTGACTTCACTTTTAAAATCGAAGCTATCTAAAAATTTACACTATGAAAAATGCATAGATTTAAATTTAAGAATTACCATTTAAAAAAATAAAAGAATTCACATAATCATCATGCTTTAGTAGCGCAATTCTTTTATTTGTCTCCAAATTCCAAACATTAATGTATTTTTTGTAGCTAAAAGCAAGTAAACTGCCTGAAGCTTTCAATTTTATTCCATTTAAAGAAAAACGATAGTCAACCAGTTTTTTTTTTTTTGATAAATTAGATTTATTTATAAGTTCAACTTTTCCATTAAAATAGGCAACAGCATATAAGCTGCTGTTTAAATATTTAATGCTTGAAAGATAACCAAATTTTTTACTATCCAAATTATCATTATTTACGAAATCAAATATTTTAAAATATTCTCTATAGCAGTAAGCAACAAATTCGCTTTCAACAACTTCAATACAATTAATTCTGGAATTTTCTTCTTTACTAATACTTGTAAATTGCAAACTAGTTGTATTTAAAAATTTGATTAAACTTTTATCCCAATAATAGTAAACTGAATCGCTTGAATGAAACAGACTTTTTTCCACTCTAAATAAGCAAACTAATACTGACTTATCTTGGGATATTTTAAAATAAACTAGCTTATGTGGTAAGCTAAGGGAAATTTCAGAATTATTTGTCAAATTCCAAAATGAAATAATATTCTCAGAACCTGTTGCAAATATTTCATCACTAATTTGCTCAATAGAATTGATTTCTTCATTTTGTTTGTTAAATTCATAATTTAATGAAAAATTGCTTAAATTCCAAGCTTTTAAATCACCATTTTTATATCCACTTAATAAATAATCATTAGAAAATTTTGAAATGACACATGATTTAGAATCTAATTCTGTCACAACCATATTATTCCAAATTTGTAATCTATCTTTTGCACAGCTTGCCATTTCTTCAAACAAAAAATTCAAAATAAAATATTTAGAAAATACAAATATAATTTTTACGAAGTGAATCATTTTCCCATATTAAAAGAATGAATATGAACCAACTTAGAATAACTGTTCCCATTTTAAAAATTTAATTATTTCTTTATTGAATCTATATCCAAAATTTTTAAAAACTATTTTCTAATTTTAAATTAAAATATTTTTATTTTATTTGTTAAAAAAAATTAAATTTTTTTTTTGATTATTTGAAAAAAAATTATAAATCATTGTTCAAAATTACATCAGCTCATAGATATTAAATTAGACAAAATATCAAATAGCTATTTTCCTTTTAGTACTTTTTGTACTTATTGTAATTTGTGGTTAATTCAGTCTTTATCTAAAAAATTCAACGGGGTCCGTGGTTGAGTCCTTGTTAAAAAATTAGGATTTGGGAACTATGGGTAAAAATTAAAATATACAATTGAACTATTAATTATTTTAAATTTTAAATTTAATTACCATTAAGTACAAAAAGTATTTTATAATTAAAACAATCTCATTGTCTATACCTTCCTTCTAATGAGATTAGGGAAGCTGTTAAAAGCTTTTTCTCTTGAGTTAGAAAAATTTTAAATTCCAAAGGGCATTTTATTTTAAAATTTTAACACTAGAGCTAAAAAGTAAAAACGTCAATATTAATGTAATTTTATTTAAATATTAATGTTTAAACTATAATATATTGTAAAGTTTCTTAAAGCTTAGTTAAGTGGTTTTAACTAATATATTTAATTGACATAATTTGTTGATCATTTAATCTTTTAAAAAGTGAATAGTGATTTTTTTGAAATTTTTTTTCTAATACTGATAATGCTAATCAAAAATTATATGAAATTCATACTTAACCTAAAGCTTATTCCTAGACTTATATTAGTTTAACTATCGTTTCGCAAGACATAAAAAATAATATATATATAGACAATATTTTTGAAGAAAATCAAAAGGACAAATTTTTAGTGCCTTTTATATTATTATTTTTGATTCAAAAGTTATTAAAAAATTATGAGAGACTAATTTTAATCATTGAAACATTTGAGGTCGTTTTTAGCTAAAAAAGTTTGTTTTAGCTAACAAATTATTATTTTTTATTTTGTTAAATAATTGATAATACTGAATACTTGTAGAAAGTTTGGTTAAATTTTGTCTATGGGAACATATTTTTTTGCATATTATTTTGAAAATTCTTTTTTGAACACTCGTTATATAAATTTAAAGATTTTTATGAATTTTTTTTTTGTTATTAGCAGAATATAAATAGAACACACCTATCGCAAATAAAACAAAGTAAAGAAAGAAGAAGAGACATGATCTAAAAGTTTCAGGACGATTCCATAAGATTCTATCTGTAAATAAATTCACTTTTTCCTTTAACTAATTTTTATCCCTTCGACAAAATAAATTCGAATTAAATAAACTTAATATTAAATCATAATTTTGTATTGATTAGGGAAATTAAAGCTTGATAAAGTCCTAGAAGCAGGTGGATGCTATGGCAGTGCATGTTTTTTGATCCGATTAATTACTTGTCGATCAACTGATAAGAAGAGCTGAATAATTTCTTATTTGAAAAATTTTAGAAATTAGCTAAAATATGCCTGAATCTGATACTACCAAATTTTTTGTCAATATTTGAAATTTATAATTTCAAAATAAGGATCTAGTTTAAATTTTTTTTAGACTTAAATTTCTAGCTTTGTTTTGCATTTGTTTGAAGTGAAGCAGTATTAACTAAATTTTGCTGGAATTTGGATAAAAATTTAATAAATTTCTTCTTGATAATTGTAATGAACTTGGGTTAGGATACGGACTTGGGTAGCTGGCTGTCGGTCAATTATTTTACTTTTGGGCATATGTGGTATTAACTTTCAAAAAAAAATCAAAAAATTTGTTGACCTAGCCAAAAATTGTGTCAAAATCCCTGCTTAAAACTTTTTTTTTAAGTAATCGGTTTAAAGCAAGACCTAAGCTATTCAATTAAAAAAGCCTTTCCTATTTCCCTTTTGGATATGATCAAAATCGAACACTTCATGTTCAGATAGCTTCCATTGCAAGCTTATTAATTGTTAAATAACCATTGAATTTTAAAAAAAATAATTTATGAATTAAAAAATTTTCTGATTTAAATTAGTTCTTGAGTAACTAAAAAACGTTAACCAATCTAGATGACTAAATTTGTTAAACTGAAAATTTTAATTCATAATTTAAAGGAAGATTTGTTTACATGAATTAAATGTTTTTTCATTAGAGTAAATAGAACTTTGCTGAAAAAACTTTAGAAACAAATATTAATAAAAAAAATTTTGCTATATTATTAATAATTTTAAAATTTTTAAAAATTTAACGTCAAAAAATATTCGAATGCAAAAATCAATCTCTAAAGTCTTTGTTCCAATAAAAAAATTTCTTGAAGTTAAAAACGTTTAAAATCTCTTCCAGTAATCAATAAATCTAAATTTATCCAAAAAAATTTTCGTTTTCAATTAATTCCTGTTTCAGAAAAACCAACATTTACCCTTTTATTCATTCCAATATTATTATCTTTCCACTTATTCTAACTAAAAAGACTATCATTCAAGTTAGTTTTAATATTTCAATATACAATGAACTAATCTCGTTAATTTTCTAAATAAAAATTTATAAAATTATTCAATTACTTGGTTTTTAATTTGGTTTGAAATTTCTAAATATGCAATTAAAAGCCTAATAGAAAAAAAAGAAAAACCAAACCAAAAAAAAATATTTCTGAAAAAAATTAAATTAAATTTTAAACAAATTAAGCAAAATTAAAATATATATTTATTAATTATTAGCTTCCATTTTTTTTAAATATATGGCTAAAATCTTGATAAATAAATAATTTTTATTTTATTGTCTATTTTTTTCGTAGAATTTTAATAAATCTATGAATTAATTTTTAAAATTTTTAAATTTTAAAACAATTTTTAAATGATTGTGTAATTCTTTTCTAAAATTTAAATGACAAATTTCTGAATTTACTGAATTAGTAAATTTTCTCGAAAATTCTTTTTAATAATTATTTCAAAAATATTGGTTAGTTTGATTTAAAAAATAGTCATTTTCAAATAGCAAAAATTGTTTTCTTTTAAATAAATAATCAAACCTTTGCTAAATATAAAAACACAGCATTTTTAAATTATTTATAAGCAATGTGGGATTTTTTTTTCTTATTTACGTTTTATTAAAAACTTTAAAGTAAAAAATAATTCGATTTAAAAATCGAAAATAAAAAATGAAATGAAAATGTCTAATTTTTCAAGTTTCAATCATTTGATTGTTTGTAATTAATTTGTAAATAATTTAAATTATCTTAATTTGAATTCCATTATCGTACAGATTTGGTTTGAATTTTTTCTACCTGTTCGACTTTTGAAAATTTTAAGAAAAATGGGAGAATTATTTTAATATAAATTGGATTAATTTTTTTTCTAGTTTTCAGTCTTCTTGAGTAAATTTTAATGTCAACAAATTTTTTGAGTTTTTTTATAAATCGAATAATAATTGAAAATTCTGACATTTCAGTATAAATTCATTATAAACAATTTTTTTAAAATAAGTTGAGACACAAAATCCCATTTGAATTTTTTGTAATTTTTTGTAAAAATATATTTTTAATTGTCTGCTAAAGCATATGAAGCTGAAACTACTGTCGAAGCTACAGTGGATTTACCAAGAAAACGAGGAAGGCCAAAGATATGAAGCTGAATTTTTGAAAATAATCTCATTTGAATCTTTTGAAAATAATGCTAAATTATACTATTGATAAAAGAAAATATTTTTAATTGATTTTCTGTATTGAGCTAAAGCTACTTTAGAATAAGTAATGAGTTAACAGAAAGAAAATTTAATAGAAATTTTTACTTGTTTAAATTAAGATAACAATTACAAATTGATGTTTTGATTAATTTAAATTTTGTTGTTTTTTAATCATGCTACATTACTTTTTAATAGAAATATTTATTTTGAATTTGAAAGGCCGTTTCTCAGTTTAATAATCCTATTTTCGAAATTTCTTTTCTCATTTAAAATAAAAAATATCTGCAATAATATGAAAGTATTGACTGCTTGTTTTTTATTAAAAATTTTTTTTTATTAGATTCTTTTTTTTTTAAATATTTGAGAGATTTCGATTTTATCAGCAAATATTAAGCTAAAAAAATTTTGATTATTTGTTAAGGACAGTATGGCCGAGTGGTCTAAGGCGCCAGACTCAAGTTTGAAACAAAACTACCAAAGTGTGTTCTGGTCAGTGTATACTGGCGTGGGTTCAAATCCCACTGCTGTCAATTTTTTTTTTATCTAAAAGAAGCATTCTTTATTAGAACAAAATAAAATTTTTGACATTGAATTTCAATTTTTAAACTTAAATAATTTAAATTTGAAATTTGAAAATTTAAAAAATGCGATTTTAATTTTAAAAAATAAAATATTTTACAAATGACTAAATTTAAAAATCTCAGCTATTTTAATTTAATTGGAAAGAATTTAGTATTCTTTTGAAAAACGAAAATCCTTTTCTATTTTAATAATTAGATCACAAGTGTTTTTTCGGAATTCTTCGCACTTTACTAAATATAATCTCACCTAAAAATAATTAAAAAATAAAAGCTGAGCGCATTTCTTTTTTTTTTCTAAATATTTTATTTTAAAAAGTTAGTTTTATAATCAAAAATGTCTATTCAAAATTTATTAGAATCAATTAAAGAGCGTTTGTTAAAGATAAAAAATGACAATTTGCATCAAATTAATTTAAACATTAAAGACTCAGCAAACAAAAAAACAAGAGTTGATATTCTCAAAGAGGGAAATGATTTATTTCGTTTATTTTTTAAACTAGGAATCACTGCCAATCAAGAAAATATAGTCTCTTTTAAAAATATTGAAGATGGTCTGTTGAAAAATTTGGCAAAACATGTGTCCGATTTGATTGTGGACGATAAAGATTGGTTATTATTTTACCTAAGTGCGTATATAGATTTTTGTGTTGATTTTTACGAATTTGATTCAATTGATAAAGATGTTCTAGAGATAAGATCAGGCTATCAATTTATGATAGATTTGTTTAAAGAGTCTAATGAAAATTTAGATTCCATATTCGATCATTTTAACCAAGAAATCGGCCAAGATTTTGATAAAAAATTACTTTGCTCAAAAGAATGTGAAACTCTTAACATAAGTGAAAAAGATATACCAGAAAATATTCCAAACAAACATTGTTGGTGGTTTTGGAGTCGCTGAAAATTTTATTTTTAAAAATTAACGGTTTTATTATATATTTTTTTTTATTTTGGAATAAATTTTAAATTAAATTTTGAAACAATTCATGAATTTTCTTTTGATAAGCTAATTTTTACTTTATCTAATATTCAAAGTAATTGACTTTATTTTCTTTATTAAATTGTATCTTTTCAAGCCACTTTTTAAAAAAAAACCAATCAAAGTGAAATCTCAAACTCTTTTTTTTCTAATCTAAAGGTGCTGTGAAATTCAAATACAAATCAAATTTTTTTTTTTTTGATGAATTAAATTTATATCTAAAACTAGTTCTATCTGACTTTGTCTCTTATTTCTATACGATTAAAATCTTATAATTTTTTGCTAGTGCTTCGCCCGTAATGACTCTCAAACAGGCTGTTTTTTTCTAGATTTAAAACTCTCTGAATTTATTCTAAATCCCGATGGTATAGAGTTCAGAAGTGAGTTGTTTTTTTTACAGCTGGTCAGAAATCTCTTTTTTTATTCTATCCGAATAAAGACATATAATTATTATCTTTACTTTAATATAAATATTATTTCATAAAAGAATCAAGTCTAAATTTTAACAACACATGTTTTTTGCAAACTTTATACAAAAAAGTGTCTAACACAAAAAATTGTAAAAAAACTTTAGTTTTAAATTAGTCAAGTTCTAAATTATACCCGAACTTATAAATTATATTTTTATTTTATTTAAATTAGCTCAAAATGTTATAATTGTGAAAATAAAAAACCAAAATAACAAAAATTTTTTCCTTTCTTGATAAATTAAAATATATTAAAAAAAATACATTTAAAAAAAACTGCAACTTAATGCAACAAACTTTTTTGCATCTTTTTTGCCTAAAATAAAAACTTTATTTTCTTTTTTTTTTACGTAAACAAAATCAATAATCAATTTAAATCTTATTGATGTTTAATTTTTTGTCTTTTATTCATATCAGAAAAATTATTTTAGCTAAAAAAGATGCAATTAAGTTTGTTGCACTAAGTTGCAGTTTTTTTTTTAAATGTATTTTTTTAGTACATTTTAGTTTATCAAGTAAGGAAAAATTTTTATTATTTTAGTCTAGAAATTCACAATACCCAAAATGTTCAGATATTTTATTATTTTTGTGTAAAAATATAATATAATTAGATTACTAATCTACTAAATGAAGATAATCTAAATTGATTTTTTTTCATGTTAAAATTAATTGTTTATTTTAAATTAGCAATAAAGATAAATAAATATATAAATCATATTTCTTTTAAATCAAAAGTTGGCTATTTATGTTAATATTTGTTTTCTTATTTCGGCCAAACGATTAATATCAATGTCAGAATTGATTTAAAACAAACATTTCAATCAAAATAGTAATCAGTTAATTTTATCAAACTCTATAATATCAGATAAATTTAATAAATTTCAAAAAACACTTTTTTTTAAATCAGCTAAAATAAATTAACCTAAATTAATGAATAAACTTTAAAAATATCACATACGCAAAATAAATATTTTATTAAAATAATCTTAGTCTTAAAATAAAAAAATAATTGATTCTTAAACTTTCAAAATATATTTCTTGTATTTTGTGAAAATTTTTTCTTGGTGTCGAGTTTCAGGGCTCTGACAGAAACAATTTAAACTACATACCAAATCATACCATATTTATACCAAACACCCTTTGATTCAATCATAAACACACCAATTTCTTAGCAGAAATTTAATTCTACATTGTATATTTATTTATTTATTTCAAACACCACTTGGGTGATGAAAGTAAAAATAAAATGAAAAAAAATAAAAAATTTTTAAGTTTAAATAAGAAAAAGTTAATTTCATTATTTTTTATCAGTTTCTAAATAGTAGTAGTAGTTCTTGTAGTATTTGTTGACTTATATTTCAAATAGATCTTGATATACATAATATTTAAATTTATTTTTTTTGTATTAAATAATCTAAAATTATGCAAAAAAAATAAGTGAGATGGGTAGTTGGTTCAGAAGGCTTTGGTAAATAACTTTAATATTTTTCGTCTTGTTTCTTCCGAGTAATTTTTGTTTAGGCAAAGTTTTAAAGATTCAGTAATTCCATTTACATTGTATATATAATATAAATATTAATTTTTCTAATTGTACACAGATAATTAAAATATATTTTATTTTAATCATATTTCAACAATGAAAAGAAGGCTCATTCGGAACTGCCCTGGAAAAACTTTTCCTAAATTATTTTTTTTTAAATAAATATCATGTTGAGTTATTTGGTGCTTGTTGATATTGAATAATTGTTTTCATCCATTTGTCTATTCAATTAATTTATTGAAGTCAATTAATAAAATCGAAACTTTGAAATCTACTTAACAGATACGTTAAAATTAGTTTAATCAGAAAAAATTCACTGATCACTCCTCTTATACCTAACTTTATAAATGTCTTAATTTAAAGCTCAAATGCCCTGAAACAAAAACCTCCTTGTGCCAATTTACAGCTGAACTCTTCCAATAGGTAATTGACTTCTTATTTTACTTCAAATTTCTCTTTTTTTTCTGCTGCAGATACAATCTCAGATTTCCTAAAAAATCAGGTACTAAATAATCTAATTGAACCAATTACTGTTTCAGAAATTATATGCTCTTTAAAAAAATTAAAAGAAGTGTCAGAATCACGTTTAGATCGCATCCACAACTTAATGCTAAAAAATCTCCCTTATGAGACTTTAGTTGAATTAAGTCATCTTTTTAACATGAGTCTGGAACAAGGTAAAGTCCCA
>VANL01000843.1:0-22287 GCA_006352455.1 Brachionus sp. 'Tiscar'
TCATATTTTTGAATTTTAATCTTGAAATTTGAATAAAGTCAAATAGAAAAAAATAGTCTCTTGCACAATTGTCCATTTTTAATTTTGTTGTCCGACTAGATTTTTTTTTAAATATTAGATTAAATCAAGTCATTTTTTAAAGATTAAATACTAATATCCTAAAATTTAGACCATTTTAGACATTATCAAGTTATACATTAATCCTTTATTTTTGTTCGAAAAAAAATTGTATATTCATTTCAAATTTTAATTATATTTTTGTGAAAATTAATATTACTCTTTATTAAATCAACTGACTACAAAAATTTTCTTTGCTAATCAACAATATAAATTAAGACAGTTTAAATGAATTTGCTTTAATTTTGATACGCATTTTATATAAATATTCAATAATTTTTAACATAATTTACAAATTGATGAAAAAAAAAATCTAATTTTTTTTTGTTCGAGTAAAAATTTTTTAGAAAATATTAACCAAAAATATCTTTTTCGATTTTTTACATGTTTTTTTTTTTTTTTAAAAAATAAAAACAAAATAAAAATATTTTTTTCTAATTAAAAATTTATTAAATTTTTTCAAAAATAAAAAAGACTATAAAAAATATAAAAATACTGTTCTAAAAAGTTGATTCATTTATTTCTCGCTTTAATAAACAATCTGTTTGACTGTGATCAATAGGTCGTTTTTCTTTGAGAGCAAAGCTACTAGAATTCGAATTCACTTCTTTATCTGTATTTGACTTTTTTAATGAATGTTTATTTGATTTTTTTCGTCGACTACGAGATGGTGATTTAGAGTAGGCTTGTCTGAGACCGATTTCAGTATGAACCGATGATTTTGACGGTGCTCGCTTAAACTGATTGGCAACCTCGGGCAAATGCTGAATATCATTTCTAGTTAAGCTTTCTCGTTTGACAATCTTATTCGGATTAAATTGTTCCAATACGTATACTAAATCAGTTTGAATAAGTTTGAAGTCAGCGCTTGGATTGCATATTACATATCTCTTGTTACTTGGTGTTATGGTTTGAACATTTTGAGATGCCATTTCAGCATCACGAAATCTGTATACACCCCAACAAAGCATATTGTGTTTAGTAAGACAATAAACAAACAATTCACCATACAAACGATTTTCGCCATATTTGGCAAATTCACCATCGAAAAGTGATATTTGAGAGACTCTTGGTCGATTACGGTTCTGATATGTGTCTCGTATATCACCAGGCGCTATATTTGCTCCTTCAGCTAAAATCTGCTCCAATTCGGGTGTAGTTCCGCCTGTAATCAACGTTCTTATAAGTGTTAAGGCATTGTCATTAAAATAGGCTGTGCTCATTATACAATCTAGTACACTAATAGCAAATGCAGTACCACAAGCAAATGGTTGCGACATGTAAAGCTCTGTGTTTGGATCATCCTCGTCATCTTGGTCCAAAAATTGAACATTTGAATCTACTCCTTTAGAAAATAAAATTTTAGAAATTTTTTCAACAAAGCTCTAATTTTATGAAACCAAAAAAAAAAAAATTCAATTAAAATCTCAATTAAAAATAACATAAATATTAATAAAATATATAAAAATATTTATATTGTTTTATTTTTTTTGTTAAGTATTTCATCTTACTTAATTCGGTTAGCATGGGTATGTTAAGTCCAATTGTTGTCTTCCAATTTTGTCCAGGTTTTAAACAAGAGACCATATTTGGTGATAGTATTTGATCAATTTGGCCAATTAGACCGGCTGAATCATCAAAATTCATTGCTTTAATATTCAACGAGCACAATATTGCCGATTTATCTATTAAATTTTCGTCTTGAGAATCTCTGTCAATGCTTGAAAGAACAACAGCCATATCACAAAATTGAATATTTACCGATCTAAGTAACGATCGGCTGTTCGGTGATCCCGGAAGGATGTATACTTTGGGAAAATTGCACAAAGCTTTCCATTCTTTGAACAAAAATTCCTTGTTTCCTATAAAAACTATTTTTTTCAATTCCGAATAGTGTAAATTGCTAGCTCGTAATGGCAGTACAAAGCTACGCAGGCCAATAAGAGGAGAATTCGGTTCGGCAAACACGCATACAATCACATGTCCGATAAATGATGAATGCTTGGTACAATTATCCAACAAGCAATCGTTAAAATTTAGCTCTTCGGTCCAGTGAAACATTCCGGTTGAGTCAAATTTTTCGTCTGTGTTCAAAAAATCAGTCTTCAAATGCTGCTCTTGTCTACTAGTTAAAAATTCTTCTCCAGGTCTATTTTTCAACAGATATTTAAAAAAAAAAAAATTTTTTTTTTTATTTCAATTAATTAATTAATTACATTTCTACGACTAATTCCTTATTGTTTGCCAATGATTTCTTTTTCATTCTATCCATTGTTTTTCCCAAAAGGCTTTTGGCTTATTAAATTTTAAAATTTAATTATATTACAAATAAATTAGAAAAAAAAATAAAATAAAAGCAGTTCACAAAAAACACCAAAAAATACTAATACAAATACTAATTCAATAAAATTCACAAAATTTACCTATAACATTGCGCAAATTTTTTTTTAAACTTTTAAGCTCTGGTTATATTTAAGTTTATTTTCTTAATTATTTACAGTTTATTAGATTATTAGAATTACCTTGATTGCATTTGCATTCTTTTATTTTGTTTAGGTCTATTATATTTTGGTGACAATATTGACAGTAGAAATACGCTCGTTTAATTTCTTCGAATGAGCCAGCTATGAAAAATCCCCTAGTGCCAGCTTCAACCCGCACTTTGTTGCCAGGATTTATTGACAGATGAGAACCGATACCTGATTCATTGCTCGACTCAATGGCCAACAGTAATAATTTTAATTTAGTAAAACAAATTCTAAATTAATAAATTTGAAAATTTTTTATCTTTATTAAAATTAGAAAATAATTGATTACATAGCTGCTTCGGTGAATGTTTTGCCGGTAAATGCTGGTGATAAATATTCTGTGTACATTTCCATTGATGATCCTCTTAAATATTGTGGCAGCCATGGATCCTTGTAAGCTTTCTAAAAAAAAAAAGAATTTTTTAATAGAATTACGATATAAAAGCTACGATACAAAAATAAAAAAATAAGATTAATTATTTAGATTAGCAAAAAAAATAAAAAAAGTTAATTTGTTCTAAATTCAAATATAAAAAAAAATAATAAACTATTTCAAATGATTAGTTTTATTTCAAAGATCTTTTGGTTAAATAAAAACGCCCATAAAGCTCATATTTTTTGTTAATACATATTCACCAACCTCCCTTTTTACTATATAAATAACTTTTATTTTTATTGTTAGTCAAAAAAGAAAAAAACAAGTTAGACTAAAATAAAAAAAAAAGCAGCTAGTTAATTTTTTTTTTTCATTACTTTATATATAGATAAAGCTCCATCATTGAATACCTATTTTAATGCAACAAAGTTACAACACTCAATAATTATTTTTGAAAAAAAAATAGAATTTTAATTACTTCTTTGTATGAACGCATAGCAAATAGATTGGCCATTAGAGAAGAAAATCCTGGTGCTAAACACGACTGAGCCATTAGACCGAGTTTTAACTCGGCAATGCATACAGCCTCGTCACCTTGTTTCCAGTCCCAACTCGGAATATTCAACAAATACATCTTTAAAGCATTTTATGATCATTAGTTTTTTGTTTTTTAATTTAACTTGACAGCATTTTTACTTTATTGTGATATTGCAGTAGTTGGATAATAATTTTAACTGAAGGAAAAAAATTTTTAATAGATATCACTCTCATAATGTTAGCTTCGTCTTCGCTATCAGGCGATAGCGACTCTTTATTAGCCAAAATTAAAACAGCATCTGCTTGTTTAATCTTAATTATTTTGTTAATTTAAAATTTTATAAAGCAAAGATATTTTTTTAAATACTTTGGCACGCTCTAAATCAATTGGATTCATAACACTTCCTTGTAAAAATTTAACTTGAGTAAAATTTTTTTTAAACAAAGCTTCCAAGTCCAAATCAGGCAGAGCACTTGTAAAAAATATAATTATAATCATTAAACAAAACGAATCAAAAAAAAAAAAAAAAACAGAAAAAATTTATTTTAAATCAACCAAAGCAGAGATTAAGAACAAAAACAAAATTCTTTTAATTTAAGATCATTGATACACTTAGACTGATCGTTATACGCACTCAATCGAATAGTATTACCATTAAATTCAATATTTTTATCCCTAAAACGCAACTTTGTTTCGAACCATGCATTGCCTGGCTCAACTATATAAACTATTCTATAAATAGAATTTTTTTTTAGATAGAATTTTTTAATTTGAACTAATTTTTCAAATTTAAACTTTTTACATTTAGATCTAATGTGATCAGTTTGAGCATTTAGATGTTGCAATAGCTTTTGTGACACCATTTCAAAACTAAAACCGGTCTCTGTACTAAAATATGTTTCATTTAGCTGAATATTTTTCAAACAAGGACACAAATCAGCGGGTATATAGGCCTCGTCACATGTTCTGTCTTTTTTGACTATTTCAAAAAGAGACGTACCGCGTCTAGCTCTGTCTGCAATCGAGTTCGCTGTGAACTCGTTTTCGTGGCCTCTTGTTGTTCCGTGTCTATTGAGAAACAAAAATTGTCTTAGTGTCTGATAGATATCAAAAAATGAAATTAATTTATTTGTATTTTGTTTCATGTTGACAAAATATTTTGTCCGAGTCATTTTTGTCGGTACTTTTATGCTCAAAAAAGGCGTATGCTTTTCAAATTTGCCCATTTCAGTAGCATACGAGTAGAATTTTAATCGGTTTCCATGGTCGGAAAAAATAACAAGCAGTGTATTATCAATATCAAGTTGAGACAAAAAATTGCGCATGTCTCGATCCATTTGGTCCGGTATGGCAAAATAGTTGTGTGTGTATTCGGTCAAGAAATTAAAGCTAAAAAAAGATCGTTTTTCAGAACTTTGTTTAATTGATTCCAAAAAGCTATTGATCATATCAAACCAGGTTGAATAGGTTGGATAAGAAAAATGGCATTTGTCTGGTCCAGAACGAGTCTCGTAATATTTAAGCCAAAATGGTCGGCCGTACAAATCAGTTGGATTTTGTTTAAAGCCGTCTTTTAAATAATTAAAAATGGCTATGTCTGGATCGTCTTCTTGAAACATTGTTACATAGCCATTTTTTTCATAGTCATACCACAAAAATGGCACATTATCATAAAAATCATTATCATCTTTTTTGTATTGATCAATGTCTTTTTCAAGTTGATCGTTTATTTTTGGATCAATTAGACCTGATAGCATGGCCAAAACATTAGGCAAAGTATTTCTACCAAGAGAATTAAAATGATTGAATATTAGATTGTGATCTAGTGAAGACAAGTATTCAAATGTGAGCGGAAAAATGCGTCTAAAATGGTTAGACGAAACTGAATCAATGCCAATTATTAAAACATTCATTTTTTCATCATCATTTTGACCAAAACTCAAACCTGGCAAATTGTGTATTGAGCTATGATTTGAAGTTTTAAATTTTTGTCTATTTTTAATTAGCACACTCATATCACTTGGATACACAGTAATTACTTTATCAAATATTTTCGAGTATTTGTTGGCCGCATTTTGACAAATTATATAATAAAATCCATGTGTAAGCACTTTAATTTGATCAGTGTTAAATTTGTAAATTGGACCGATCATTTCAATTTGTTTGTCTTGTTCGGAAATATCCATTTTTTTGTCAAATCTATACGCATTACATCTAATATCATTCAAATGTGTATTGCTCAATTTAGACAATAAATCAAAATCTAATCTTATTAGATTTTTTTCATTTTTAATTATTTTTTGATAGCTTAAATTTGTGCGACATGAGTCGAATATTTTTTGTAATAATTGACGATCTGATTGTAAATATTGTTCGGCTAGTTTTGACCGTGTACTTGCATGATCGACTAAAAAACACTTTGAATTGTTTGAACCAGATTCACCAAGCTCAGCAAATTCGTTATCTTCCACCAGGTTTAGTTTGGCTATGTACTGATCAACAAAGTCCTGTATGATGTAAATTAATTTATTCAATTTGACTCGTATATGCTTTGGCTTGTGCATGGCTGTTATATTAATTAGACCTATGGTTGCTATCAATCCAAGGAAATATTTATATTTTAGTCTCATTTTTTTTATTCAATTTTTTTCATAAAATAAAAAAAGAACGTTTTATTATTATTTATTTTGCTTTTGTTTTAAGCTAGAATGTTATCTCTAATAAAATTCAGGGTTTAATGAGATTATTTGTCATAAATGTTAATAGGTCTTTATCTCTGCTTTTTTATTTATTTATTTATTTTTAAATTAGAGCTTTAGATAAATATCAATTGACTTACTTGTTCATAAAAACTACTTCAATGTCGTATATTTCGCGATCTTTGTGCAAAAATTCATTCAGAAAATTTGAAACAGTCAAGTATGTGATGTGGCCACAAACAAAAACGTGCCTTTTTAGATAAAAAATTAATAATTTTATTTTATTTTTAATTTAAAATGTTTTTTGATTTTTCCATACAAATTTATACTAAATTTTTTTATAACACTCAAAAACCGAAAGGGTTTTTTCGACCCTTTATGTTATCTTTCTTGTATGTTTTTATTCCATGAAAATAAGCATATTTTGCAACAAAAATTACATTTTTTTATTATTTATTGATTTTAGAATTTTGATTTTAAATAAAATTTCAATAATGATTTTAAATTTATTTAACTAAAAACAAAGAAATGGTGTAGCATAAGGATTATGAATTTTACGATATTTACATTATTAAAAATAAATGCTTAATTTTGACAATTTAATGATTTTTGGTAAATTATTTTTCAAAATTAAAATATTTAAATACTTAAATATATGTTCTGTATAATATTTTTTATGTTTGATATTATTTTTGTTATCAAAAAACAAAATGAAAAAAATATAAATTTAATTTTTGAATTTAAATTTAACTTTCTTGAATAAAAAAAAAAAACGAGAATTTTTAGTCTAATTAATTTAATGAAAAAAAATCTAATTAATGTCTAAATTTTTAAGATTTTTAATGGGATTAATTTTTGGTTTGATGGATAATTTAAATTTTGAAAAAATTCAGGAATTAAATATAAAAAATCAATAGGAAATGGAAATTTATTACAATGTACCTTTTTCCCTTCTCTACTTTGTAAGCACCGGCATATTTTGGTCGATTTCCAATTATTTGTGCTAGTTCTGGAATTGCGCTTGCAAAAACAGCCTTTATTAAAAAATGAATAATTAAATTAACAAAAACAGAATGTATAGAAAAGGCTCACAAGTCCACCAATAATAAAAAACAACATAAATAATCGTCCAAGTACAGTTCTGATAGAAAATGAATATTAAACACAAATATTAAGCATTTAGTAAACACATTAGCCTAGACTAATTACCTACAAGTCACATCACCATATCCAACAGTAGACATAGTTCTTAAATATTCAAATATTTAACACATATCTAGCAAATAAAGATTGGCACGATTTAGTAGAAGAAAAATATTTTTTTTAAATTATGTCAATAGAAGTAAATTTTTAAAAAATAAATTAACCAACACAATAAGTAAATAAATAGAATCAAGATGACTAAGCGGCTGACTTGTACCGCTTGTGTAATCACTGGTATTTTCAATCTAACAATTAAACACATAGACAAACATTTAAATTATATAAAAAATATACAATAAAAAGCAACAACAAAGAGAAGTTTAAATTATGTGACTTACAATGCCACAAAATAGCAAAAGTACAACTGATAATTTGCCTAGAGTAGTACGGCAGTACACGTCTCCATAGCCTACCTAATTTATTTTAAATAAATAATTTATTATTTATCTATTTTTTATTTTTTTAACTTATTTACCGTTGACATTGTCACAACTATAAAGTATATGCTATCAAAATAACTTAAGTGAAGATTTTTTTGCAAAGTTTTCTGATTTATATGAGCATTTTGAAGCTCATAAGGCATATTGGTTAAATTTCGACTCGAATTTGTGTAATCAAAATCTGAATTTTCAACCTATATATATATAAATTTTTTTTTATTTTTTCAACTTCTCTTTACTTTACTTGATTAGTATAACTTTATTAATATTAAAACTTAAACTTAAAGTTATACTTAAATCTTTTATGATTAAATAAAGTTTACTAAATGAACAAAACCGGCTGCAGTCAACCAAATTGAAAGAAACATGACAAAAAGTTGCGTAAGCCGGATCGAATTACTAGTTTTAAGTATGTTCAAGTATTGCAATATATCCGGAATGTTCATTAAACGGAGAACGCGCAAAAATCTTAGCCCTATCCAATTTCTATCTAAATAAATGCTCACAAACGATGGCGGAATGGTAAAATAGTCAACTATAGAATAAATATCCAGCCAAAACCAGAGTTTGTCTTGAGCAGCAACAAACTTAAATTAAAATAAATTTAAATTTAAAAGAAAAAAGAAAACTTTTTAAAATTTACTCTAATGAAAAAATAGAGCATAAAGAATAAATTGAAGCCAAGATCGATTTGCTGTGATACTGATTCTTTCCATTTTTGACAAGTCTCTATGGGCCTTAAAAAAAAAATTTTAAATAATTTTAAAAAAATTAAAAAAACATTTAAATTTATAATAATTTATTATTTTAATACTTACGATGTACTGGCATCAAAAAAGTATATTACTAATGAGCCAACGCTTAGAATGGATACAAGTGTCATCTAAAAGAAAAATTTTTTTAGTTTAAAAATAAAAATTATTTTAGAGATATTCAAGTGATTCGAATTTTTTACATATTGTTATAAAATTCAAAATCAGATTTATAAAAAAAAAATTAAATTAATTTTTTTTACCAATATGCGACCTGATATCGATTGAGCTGATATAAGCTCACCACAAAAATCTCTCGCTGCTGTCACCCAACCAATTTCTGTATCATTTATTTCCATATAATTTAAAGTATCACTGTTATCTATGTTCAATACCTTAATTATTAATTATTTATTAAAAATTTACAAAGATTCAAAAGAAATTTTTGTTACCCTTTTGCGAATTTTTTTGAAAAATTTTCCGTAAAATAAAAACTTCAAAAATCGCCACACAAAAATGATCAATAGGCCGCCAAAGAATGTAAGTAATGAGGACATGAGAAAAACGTACCAATAGCGTCGACCTATACACTCCGGGTCTAAATTGTTATTGTCCAAGCTTGTCGATGTTTGGCCCATTTTTTGATTTCTAAATTTTCTGCAATTTAAAAATAAAAAAAAAATCAATAAGTTAAATTTTTTTTATTTAATATGTGAGCTAAATATTTTGACAAAATAAAAAAAAAAAAAAAAACAATATCAAATATTTGCTGCTGATGGTGAAAATAATTAGACTGACGCTTTAAGGTGTATACATCTCTAGATAGGAAAACGATGCATAGAATAAAAGAAAAATAATTCATTTTTTTTAGAAGATATTTAATTTTGAATTTTTTAAATGCTTTTAGCTAAAATTAACGAGTCTAGTGAAGCATAAGATAAAGAGAAAAAGAGAGAGAGAAGGAGAAAAAAAAATTAATTTTAAGCTTAAATAATTGCTAAGAATACTTAGCTAATTTTACTCCTCAAGTACTTTGGTCCTTTGGATGATTATCAACTAAAGACTTTTTAAATACTTGAAAAATAAAAAAAAAAAAAAAACAATTTCAAGACTTATTTATTTTTCAAAATTTTAATTAATGATCGTCTTTTTTTTTGTTATCCGGAACAATTGTCTCCTAAATTGGCTTCTGATTTTGATTAAAATTGATTTTCATTCAATAAAAATAAAGTCAATTAAATTAACACATTTTGACATCTGGTCCAAGAATCAAATATGCGCCTAGCCTAAATATTGGATAATCTATGTTTTTTTCTTTAAAATTATTTGAAATGAAAAAAAAAATATTGAAATAGCCATCATCATCAAATGGAACATATATTTAAACAATGACTAGATTTGATTTTTGTTTGTTGACTTAATACATTTAAATATTTAGTCGTATAATTTTTAATTCAAATTATTTATAATCAAGAGTCGAATTCCTCCGGGCTTATTTTATTATTGGTTTAGTATTCGTCTTTGATTTGATAAAATTAATTAAATTTATATTAAATTTCCGCATTATTATACTCAAAATAAGAAAAAAGTTTTATTAATTCGAATACAGAAAAAAAAAAAAAAAACAAACTATAAAGTTAAATTAAAAAAAAGGCTTATTAGCAAAGTCTTGTAAGTAGTTCTTGCAAATGAGACACACGCACTCGCGAGATGCTTTCAATATAATCGCTTCTTTTAAGAAATATTCACTTTCACCGTAGCGTTCGTTCATTAGACTCAAGTCAAAGTGACAGCACGTTCGACAATCTTTGTCGTTTTTGGAGCACATGTAGCTTTCGCTTTGTACAATTTGTTCGCATTGATCCTTGTTGCGAGCTAGCTTGAACAAGTTCAAAAATGCCTTCGATTCATTAGCAAAACACAGCACCAAAACCAAAACAATAATTAAACTTGAATTCTTCATGATTATTATGAAAATTAATTGATTCCAAAGCTTAAATACACTGCTTAAAAGATTTTAATTGAATCCGTTTGTTGTTGTGTGTGTTGAGCATATGCAGTATATATTGAAATAAAGCCCTTGATAAAAAGATGTAGATTATGATGATGAATCTTTTTCCATTTTAATCCCAAAGCCTTATATCATTATGCTATTATCAAATTCTATTCAGATAATATATGATAGAGATTAGCATTATTAGCAGGAATTGAATATCATGCTAAGCTCATCAAATTTATTAAAAAAAAAAAATAAATAAAAGGTTTTTAGTTCTCACGCTTTTGATTAATGCTCAATAGTTAATATTAATGTAATTAATATTTTTTTCTTGGCAATTTTTTATTTTAAAAAATCAATTTTTTTTTCTCTTATTTCTCTAAATCGCATGTTTAGCTATTTTATGAAAAATATTCAATTGATATTGTGAGCAATTAGTAAATTTTCTTAAATATTTTAATATTGAATTAAAACACCACAACAACAATAACAACAACAGTAGCAGCAAAAAATTAAATCAGATTAATTTTCTACAAATTATTTAGAAAAAATTTCTTTTTTAGAAAAAAAAAAAAATCCAAAAATTTTTCCAATTTTCCCTATTATTTATTTAATTAAAATTTGGTCAACTGTTTGCTAATTCAAAATTAAACAACACAAAATGTTAAGCACTTGAACGAGAATAAATTCTAATTAAAAAATGATAAACTTTTATATAAATTAAAAATCAATTTAAATCAACGTTAAGCTTGAACGAGCTTAAAGTCGCTCTTGTCCAAATTAACGAGAAACATATCCATTCCCATACACATTTTTGCTTCATATTCTAATCCATCAAACTCACTTATCTATGACCTAGTAGTGAAATATTTTTGAGAAAAAAAATATTTCCCAGTATTCAATAAAATTGACATTTTATTTTTTAATTACAACTTGAAATAGTCGAAAATCGTTCAAGCGTTTTAGATAAGATAAACGATAAGTTTTGTGACAAACAAATAAACATTTCAAACTAAATGTCCAATGGTCATTGAACTCACTTGAATTTCAAATAGACATTTTTTTTTTCTAAATATAAAGATTGAAATTCATTGCCATTTCATTCATTTAATTTAAAATAAAGAAAAAAAAAGAATTTTTTTTTTTTGTTTAATAAAAAATTAAAGACAAATAAAAATCTAATAAATATTTAGTAGAAAAAATGAATCCAAATGTGCGATCTCGTCACTCGTCTACAACGGAAAGTGAATCAGCTACCGATGTGTCTTGTGCGGATAGCATTCCTGTTCCCATTAACACAGCACCCATTCAGCATCAACAACGTTTTATTCTAACACCAAACATGTACTTTCAAGACACTGTTTATCGAACATTTTCCTATGCACCACCTCCTATTCAATCAGTAGTGAAAAATTTTGCTCCAATTCTTCCACCAGAAGTGCATCGAACTAGCCTCTCGACATGCATCAAACAGGCCGATTCTTCTTCGTATCGATACAGATACTATGCACCAGCAGGCCCAGTACCAGCTTCGCGTTTAATCAAAGGCGAAGCAGCGCCAAAGCGTTTTGCTCCCATTGAACAAAGTATGAGTTTTCAAAATTTTCCTGCTCCAAGATATCCACCTGGGAATAGGTCATTTGACGGCTCGTACAGAAATATAAGCTTTGAGCCAATGAATTACGAATCACGTAGTGTAGAACAATACAATCGACCAGTGTCCAATATGTGGCAAATGAACGGCAGTTCGGCAAATACAACAAATAGTTCGCAAAAATTTCTCAATCAATATCAAAACGATGCACTACAGCCACTTGGTATCGGTACCAGAGCTACCAATGGATACAATCAATACTTTCAAGATAAAAATTTTGCCAATCAATCGCCAATTAAATTGAGAAACAAATTTAAATTAAAGGCATTTGCAATAATTGGCCTAGTGCTCATAGCTGTTATTTCAATAGCAGTTATTTTGTCTGTTCTAATAACTAGAAGTACAATGTCAAATTCGACAACAAATTTTCAAAATGCTAAGAATCAAAGACGTTTGTTAAATTCTAGCTTAGCTAATTTGACTAATGAAACTATAGGAAATTTAACAGACATAAATGATGACACCATATTTGTAGGTGTGGACATATCTGTAAATGTCACTTCGGATAGAGATTTATTTTTGGACAATGCATCCAATTCAAATAAAAGTTCCTTGACCGCTTCAGTAGCCAGACTAATTCTATCTAAATTTAATTCAACATCAACAAATTCAAATTTAGGCCTGAGAATAATAGACAAGTACAAAAATTTGGACACTTCTAATCGAACCATATATGATGATGAATTGATTGATATGATTTCGAGCTATTCAAACTCGACCAATACATCTGGTGTGACCTTAAATTGATTGTGATTATAATTTCGAAAATTCACTCAGCCGTATTAAAGTTGACACAAGCAAATTTAGGACAATTTTGTCAGATAATTTTTTCAACATTTATTAAAATAACATTATTTATTATTATTATTATTTTTTTTTTTTTTCTAATAAAATTAAAAATGAAAAAAATTGATTGATCACAACTTTAATTTCTTTTTTAAATAAAGATTAATTTATTAATTTAAATTTATGTTGTTTACTTTTATTATTATGATAATTTTTAAAAAGACAAATAAAAATAATATTTTGTTTATTCGTTTATTATTTTTAAGGTAAACAAAATATTTAATTTAATCTAAAAAAAAAAAAAAAAATTAAATTAAAAATATTAATCAAAATTCTAAAATAAACAATTTTTACAAATACACTTTTAATTTTATAATTTTAATAATTGAAAATAAAAGTTTAAATTCGTTTTCTTAGTGTTACATTAACATCGTGCTTGGGTCGTCGAACAAATGCTTCAAAAAGTTCTAGCTCTTCGTTCATGTTGTTTAGAGGCAAAATTTCATAGTTAATGAGCATTTTGGACAAAGCAACTTTGAGTTCGAGAAAAGCAAATTTAATGCCAATACAATTTCTGGGTCCATTACCAAATGACCAAAATGCCAAAGGATTTCGTTTTACAGCATGTCTTGGTGGATAAAATTCTTTTGTATCAACCGGTCCCCACAGGTCCATGTCTTCATGCAAACTTAGAACATCAACTGCAATTACCAAGCCTTCAGGTATATCAATACCTTTTACATTAGTCGATTTAGTGCATCTTCTACTAATGATTCTTTAAAAAGAAAAAAAAATTTAAGTTTAATTTTTTATTGCAGAGAATGTTTTTTTTTTCTACGATGTTCCAGTAGGATAATATCTTAGTACTTCTTTGACAAACATGTCCAAATATTCTACTTCTTGAATACTGTCCGAATTAATTTCTTCTTCTGAATCAAAATGTTGTCTAATTGATTCGTAAACTTTAGCTTGTTCATCTTGATACTTGGCCAAACAGTAGCATGCATATGTTAATGCAATGCTTGTTGTCTCGTATCCAGCAATCATGAACAAAGCCAAATTTAATTTTACCTCCTTTAGGAAAAATAAAAAAAATAAAAACAAAAAATAATTCTTAAACAAATTTAATTTTAGTTTGTAATAGAAAAAAAAATTACTATTGTAGTTAATGTTTGACAATCGATCAAAATTTGTAAATAGTCTCTCTTAACAACTTTATTTCCTTTTCTACGAATCTCTACTATCTCAAATACATGATTCATGAACCAAAGAATGGGATTTATGCGAGTAAAGTCAATGAATTTGGATAGAAATTTTTCCAAAAATAAAATAACTTCCATAAATGGATCTAAAAACTCGTGAAAATAATCTTAACAAAACAAATAAATTAAATAAAATAGAGAAAAAAATTTATTTTCTTTTTGATTTTTTACTTCCAATAAATGAGAGAATATTTGGTTTGGACAAAAATTCAAACAAAGCTTCACATCTCTTGAAATAAATATTTTGCGGATTGTTCTGAAAATCTATGTCAACACCAAAAGCACAATTCCAAATACTATCCATTGTAAAACGTTTGAAAAATCTTTTTAAAAAAAAAAAAAAGAAATAAAAATTAGAATTAGAACATTTTTATTAGAATAAAATACTGTGTTATATTAACTTCTTTTTCATTTTCTTTTTCTAATACTTTCTGAAGCCTATCTGAACACATAATTAATAAAGGACCGATTTCTCTTAATTTTGCTGACGAAAAAGTTGGATTCATAATGCTGCGCATTTTCTTCCATCGATTTCTGCTAGCCGTAAATAATGCATGATCTGGAGCGTCTTCGTCTCTTGACACAAAAATTTTCTTAACAATAAAAAATTAAGTTTATTTATTTGTTATATCATTTCTAAATTAATGTTACTCTTCTAGCTGAAAAATTTGTTGATTGCTTAATAAAAACTTCTTGTAAAAACTCTAAATCACTAGAGACTATTACAGGAAAATGGCCTTCATAATAACCAAATGTTTTTCCATAGGACTTGGTCCATTCTTTCAACACATCAGAATAATTCTTAAATATGAATTAAATTAGCTAAACAAATTAGATACAAATGTAGTATTTAGTTTAATTACATTGTTTCTAGTAAGTTCTAATTGATTGCCATAAAAAAATCGATATTTTGGTGTCTTTAGACCAAGTTTTTTAAAGAATCGGTAAGATAGCCATATTTTACTATGTTAAATAATCAACATTAGTTAAAACCATTTTATAAAAATAAAATAAAAATTTACCAAATGTAAAATAAACTAAGAAATGTAAAAAAAAGTGCAATTATTTCAAACAAAACTAGTGGAAATGTTTCGGAAAAACTAAAATGATTTAAAAAATCACAAATAATTTTAAAAATTTCCATTTTTTTTTATCTTTTTAAATTCTATGATAAATTTTCAATTTAAAAACATGCTTTTAAATCAATTCGAAATAAAAATAAGGTTTCATGCATTTTTTGTTTTTTTTTAGTTTATTAATTTGAAAAATGCTAGATCGAGTGAATAAAAAGTGAATTCAACAATCTTTATTTAACTAAGTTAATTAAAAAGTTAATTTTAACAGGTAGTCTTTAACGCTAAGTTTTATTCAAAATTTTCAATCAGAAAAATTTCTAGGAATTTAAGATTGTTTTTTTTTATTTGAATGGTTGCCAGACATGTCTAATATAAAATGTAGATTTTAGAGCTAAAATGAAATTCCCATTTTTTTCAAGTTAAATTAAATACTTGAAATTCACATTAAATTAAAACTAACCTATTAGAAATATGTGACGCAAGAAATCAAGGCATAGTTAGATTTGAGAAATTCAGAAAAAAAATTCTAAATTTTTTATTAATGATTAGATACATAGTAATAGGTTATATTAAATTAAGTTATTCGTCATTAGTTTAAGGATTTTGGTAGTGAAAAGATTTTTTTATCATATATAAAAGAAAATAATTATTTGAACCAAAAATAAATATTAATATTAGATATTTGAAGGATAAGTAAGAAATTATTTTATTTTAAAAAAATTTATTTTAATAAAAAATTAAATAAAAGGTTTAATTACAAATTTACAAATATTTGCATTGTTTAAGAAAAAAATAAAATTTTTTAAATAGTTGACTCAAAATTGACATCATTTAGAATAAACATTAAAGTACTAGAATCAGCAGTAGATGAATTATTAAATTTTTTTAACTTTAATTCATTGAACAATTTTTTGAAATTATTTTTCAATTTTGTCTTGTTTAGTTTGTTTATTTTAGATTTTTTGACCTTAGTTAATGATGATTCTTTTAAATCTTCGTAAATGTGTTCATGTTGGATAGTATGAATTGAACATAATTGTCTTGATATTTCAAATAATTTTGATCTTGATATTTGTTTGCTTTTCTCTATATTTTCGATTAGACGATTGTTTGACAAATTCTTTCGCACTCGAAAGCAACTATTTTTATCTGGCCATTGAGTTATGTAGTCGTAAACAAATACATTTTTTGGTACTTGTCTTTCAATACCATATACATTTTCATACAATTCATAAGAATTAAAATTGAATATTTTACATTGTTGAAGAGATCTTGCTATTAATTCCAATGATGTTGTAAGAGTATTTACATTAACTTGAAGCTTTTGACTACCAACAATTACATTTACCTTGTTTGGTTTGGTAATATCAGCTATCTTTTGCTTGATTGAATTCATTTTTTAGTAATGTAGAATGTAATAGTGATTTTAATTTTGGGGTTTTTATAGAAATACTTTTTTTTAAAGTATTATGCAATTGAGGTAATTATTAAATTAAATATGAAGCTCTAAGACAGATTAAGTTTAATTTATACCCATAGATAAATTAGGTAATCTAGTAGTATAGATGGACTAACACGAATAATTATTTTTTATGAGATTAAGTTAATTGCGCTTGTTTTTATTTTTTTTTTAATTAGTGTACACTATCAAAGATAAGCTTATCGTTTAAAATCTTAATTAAGCGTTATTTAGTCAGAGATTTCTCTCTTTCAAGAGTGTTAGTTTCAAGCAAACAGCTTGTTTATTAATTTATCAATTTTAATATTCAACTAAAAGTCATCAACTTCTTGCTTTGACTTATTCCGATAAAATAAATTATAATTTTTTTTATTTATGCAAAAAAATTTATATTAAATATTTTTACTAATATTCATAATGAAAAATTCAAATTTTTTAAAAAAATTAATAAATAATTTTAAAAATTATAACCATCCCAACTATTTAAACAAGCTAATTGAGTTTGATCCAAATATCAGCAATTTAAAGCCAGCAGCCGTTCTCATTCCGCTTTCATTTGATTCAAAATCACAGCTTTCATTTACATTCACTCGACGTTCACAAAATCTCCGATATTTTAAAGGTGAATGCTGTTTCATCGGAGGCTATGTGGACAAAGAAGACAAATGTGCTTTGACTACGGTTTTGCGGGAAGCTTTTGAAGAAGTTGGAATGAATGAAAATTGTCTTAACATTTTATGCCATTTTAAACCAATATTTACTTCGCATGGATCCATTGTTACGCCTATAGTTGCATTTTTGGATCAAACAAAATTTATTCAAAATTTAAATTATAATGAGGTTGATCTTATTTTTACAGTTCCGACAAATGTTTTTCTTCAAAAACATTTTCATAACGTAACCGAATCAAAGTATAAAACTGACACTTTTTTTATGCATTATTTTAACTGGCAACATGAAGACCAAAAGTGTCGCATTACTGGAATTACGTCCACTCTTGCTATTTTAATTTCCTCAATTATACATTCTCAATTGCCAGAATTTCAATTTGCACCTGATGTTAACTTAGAATTGAATAAATTGGACAATTATTTGGATCATTTAAATTTAGTTAATGGAAAACAATTTATAAAAGATTTTTCAGAAAAAAATTAAAAATTTAGAAAATTATTCTATTTTTTTAAATTATTTTCAAAAATAATTTTTCTTCAAATTTAATGATGACTAATTTTAAAAAATTGAATATATACCGTACTTTTTTTTATTTAAATTAAATTATCCCTGGAAAATGACTCTTCTAGATTTCTTTCAAATTACGAGTATCTTGCTTGCATTGACAACAAATGATGCCAATCAGTTTTTTTTTTATGGATAAATAAATTTTTTTTTCTAAATTTAATTCAATTTTCATTAATAATATATTTGTTAGAAAGTGTTTAATACCTACAATTAATGCTACATATTAAATGCAGTAATTGGAGTATTGTAAAACTAAACCTAATTTCAACTTCCCTTAAAAAAAATTAAAGATTCTTTTTTCTATCATCTAAATTTAACTTTGACTAAATCAATATTTGTTAGTTTATAATAAATTATTTTAAGAGAAAAAAAATTTTGGTGTGTTCTAATATACATTAAATTTATTTTTCTAATCACCATTTTTTTTTCACCTAGAATTTTTCAGTTTAAGCTTTTAGTTTGGTCTAAATTTGAAAAATAAAATTTTTTTCTAATAAATATTAATATTAAGCATTTGCTAATCACTTTTCTTTTTATTGGAAAATTATTTTAATAATTTCTTAATTAAATAGAAAAATGAAATTTCAATATGCATGAACTTTTAAGTCAAAATTTAGAGCAAAATTTCAATATTCAAATAAGCCTAGTATTGGTTTATGTTGAAAAATGAATTGATTATATTTTGCTTGTTACTAACGCTAGAAAGGTGAAGTCGAAAGAGATAAACTCGAACTAGTTAAAAAAAAAAGCAAAAAACGTAAAAAAAAATTCACTCTACTTAGGCCTATGAAGCACACGTTTTTTGCTCAACACAAACTTTAGAATTATGCTCAAAAGAGTCCATATAGCGCATTTTTATTATTATTATTTCTATTATAAAAAAAAATTAGAATAGAATAGAATATTAATTTTAAAACTTGAGATTAATTAGTGGTCGAAACAACCTTTTTGTTTATTCAAAATATTCTTATAAATAGTAGAAATTTGTTTTTATTCATTTAAACTCAAAACATTTGATTATAAAGTATTGAGATAAGCATCTATTAGAAACATAAAAATATGATACAATTACACGATGAGTCAATCCAGGCACTTTGTTCAAATTCAAAAGCATGTGCTTGCTTTCTCAATTAGAAAAAAAAATTATTCATCAATTTTGTTCAAGGTACCTGAATAGTTGCTATAGCAACTGTACAATTGATGAGCTGAAAATGGAAAATGATGAGAAATTATCAACAACAAAAAAAATTATATCTATTAAAACTTAAGTTTATAGATAAATTAGCTAGAGCGTAACTTAATTTAAGCCCATTTAGAATAAAAATCACGTTTTTTGTATAAAACTAAAAATTTAAAATTGTATGCTTTAAATTACGACGTAACTATTCTTGTGATTCTACTACTAATAGAGTAGAAATTTGTTGCAATCATTAACCACGAGGAGTTACTTACTATTTTCTACTACTGGTAGGTATTAGAATTAGAAAAAAAAAAAAAATTGTGCGCAATTCAAATGCTACTTTGGAATACACGCATTTATAGAGTGAAAATTTGCAATTTAATCAAATAGCTTATCTTGAATGATTCTTTTAAAACTAAAAATCATAATAAAAAACGACATATTAGAAGATTTCTTTCTTTTTTTTTTTCTTTTTTTTTTATTCAAAGAGCTAGGAATTTTAATGTATAAAAGCATCAACATTTAAATGATCAATTTATGATTATTATTTTTGTTTTTTTTTTTTTTTTTTAAATTAAAAAACATTTTCAATTTTTAAATGCCTTTTATTTTATTAAATTTAGATACTATTTATTTACTTTAAATTTAATTAAATTAAATGATGCAAAATGGATTTGTTCGAAGAGGACGAAATATTTCCGTTGACCGAAAATTTATCCAATTCATTTGTTGATCCGTCCAATTTGGTCACATATGTATCCGGTCAAATGTATCCGATTGGCATGGACAATTTTCGCCAAAAAAAGAAACCAGTGCAAAAGTCAAAATCAGTTCCGATGGCAAACAATGTAACAATGGCGCGACATCGGTGGCACATGGCCGCAGCTAAGCTTAAACGTTTAAAAGATCCGTGGACCGAGTTCGATTTGAACAAGTATCCGACAGAGATTGTCATTAGACACAGATACAATGCCATTAAAAAAGAATGGCTAACTGATGAGTGCAAAGTTAAAATTGAGGACAAACAATTTGCCAATGGTGCAATGAGAGCCTGTTTTAGATTGAAGAAATTGTCCAATTTTGTTCACAAAGAAAGCTGGGAGCATGCAGCCAATTATGTAGCCAAGTGTTATATGGACAAGAGCATTGAACGTGAGCGATATTTTGACGATGTGCGTCTTCAAATGGACGCTAAACTATGGGCAGAAATATTCAATAGACACAATCCACCAAAAAAAATAGACATGTTTCAAATGAGCATATTGGAATTTGTGAATAGAGATGGTTCGCCATTATTTCATTTGGAGCATTTTATCGAAGGCGAATACATTAAATACAATTCAAATTCGGGCTTTGTCGAAGACACTCGTTCGACACCACAGGCATTTAGTCATTTTACATTCGAATGTTCGAATCATGAACTTATGGTTGTTGATGTACAAGGCGTGGGCGATTTATACACTGATCCACAAATACACACAGCTAAAGGCGATGACTATGGTGACGGAAATTTAGGCTGCAAAGGTTTTGCTCTATTTTTCTCAAGTCATGTATGCAATCGTGTGTGTAGAAGTCTTGGCTTGACCGAATTTGACTTGTCAACAAATGAACTTGACAAGCTGCATTCGAAAAGAGCTCACACTTCGCTGACAAACTATTCGGCGGCCACTATTTGCCGAGGTGGCGAAGAATTTGTTGTCGGTTCGCCGACTAGCTTTTGTGAAATATTGCGTCGTCGAGTGCGCAACATGTCTACATGCAGTGACGACTTGGAATCCGAGGGATACGAGTCGTCGTCTTCGTCGCCCATGTCGCCACATTCAACTAAGCCAATTAGTATCGCAAACAATAGATTAGCGCAAACAAATCCAATAGCTATAAATGGCGTCAGAATGCGAACACAATCGGGCTGTTTGGATTCGGCTTTTTCCTATGATGAAGCAGCTAGTTATTTTAACAAAATAGACGCCAGAAAACACTTTAAACCAAGGCCAAGTTGTGTCAATGGACAAAAAAGACTATTGAAACATTTTGATCATTTTGAAGAAGACGATGACGATGAAGAAAATTTTAATTCTCATGATGAATCAATATTGGGACAAGTTCACTTGGAAATGGCAAAGTATCATGAAATGGGCCGATTTGCTGAACAAACAAACGATTACTTTGATCAAGAGTCGGCTTTTTTTCATTTAAAACAAGCTGCTGATCTTGGTGTTAAAGAAGCTTTGGTAAATATGGCAAAAATTTATTTACAATTGCCACATGATTTATTATCTAATTATTCGGTTGGAGAAAATGAACAAAACAATCAAATTGGATTTAACTATTTGACTAAAAGTGCTGATTTAGAAGATAAGAATAGTTTGTTTCTTTTGGCCAAGGCATACGAGTGTGGTGTTAATTTGCCTAAAACAAAACAAATTGATTGGAATTTGGCTAGTGTTTATTACAAAAAATTGCTACAAATGATTGAAGAAGAGGCGGCCACCGAGGATGATGCCGGATATTCGGACACATTTGCACAATCTGATCCAAATTATTTAATATTGGCTCGTTTGGCCGAGATGAATCTAAAAGGTGGACATAAGATGCCAAAAAATGCCGCTATGGCCTCCAGTTTGTACACTGAAGCGGCCGACAAAGCAATACAATACGGTAAAGGTCGTATAGCCAATAAGTATTACATGTTAGCCGAAGAGGCTGCTGCTAGTCAAGATGAAGAAGAACTATAGATTAGGAATCGTTTTATTCATTTTTTTTTTTTTTTTAATACCATACCTATTAGTCTTAATTACTATTATTTTTTAATTATTCATTTCCAGTTTCGTTATGTAAATTTAATTATTAAACTGTAAATTGAAGTTTTTTTTTTTTTTTTTTTTTTTTTTTGTTTGAAAAAAAAAATAAAAAACCAAAAAAAAAAAAAAGGGGGTGGGGGATTTAAAAAAAAAAAATTTTTTTTTTTGGAAAAAGAAGTTT